>VUQP01020880.1:62783-78424 GCA_015108555.1 Coptodon rendalli
TTCTTAATATTTTTTTTTTTTTTTTTTTTTTTTTTTTTTTTTTTTTCTTGAGCCCATCATTTACTACTATCACGGCTTCATCCCTTCTTTAAAGCTTTATTCTTGTGTAAATTAAGGAATTGTCTGCGGATGGACTAAGTTTTGGATTGGGACTAGGAATAGGATTAAGGACCACTTCCACAGCTATTTGTGAAAGCCAGAAGTGATCTCTAAAAGTCTGCAGGTGCCCCCCTTCTTTTGTGTCAGCAGTGTCGCCTACTCAGCCAACATGTCTGATGGCCGGATCTATGTGGGGAATCTTCCCATGGATGTCCAGGAGAGAGACATTGAGGATCTCTTCTACAAATATGGAAAAATTCGTGAAATAGAATTGAAGAACAATAGAGGCACTATCCCTTTTGCCTTCGTCCGATTTGAAGACCCACGGTGAGTTTTGCGGATGGTTTTTGGCAACTCGAATCACACTCCTCCTTGTTGGACACCATAAATTTTGTGGTATATCGTCTCCAGTGACTGCCGGCAGGGAATGGATGGAGACAAGCCAACCTTTGTCCGCTAGGCGTACTTTGGTAAGGAGTTCTTTGCTCTCTTCTCTTAGGGATGCAGATGATGCGGTCTATGGAAGGAATGGATATGGATATGGGGACTCCAAGCTGCGTGTGGAGTATCCCCGTTCTAAACCTGGCCCAATGGGAGGTGGTGGAGGAGCACCTAGAGGAAGGTTTGGACCCCCAACTCGAAGATCTGAATTCCGGGTCATAGTGTCTGGTAGGTGGACGCCATGAGTCGTAGCCAATTAACATTTCTCTCTCATTCGGTACGGCCTGGAAATCAAGGGGACTGGTAGGAAAGTGGACATAGGAGTCTTAGGCAGATAACTTTCTCCCATTCGCATGCCGGACTGGAGAACAAGGGGACTGGTAGCTGGACGTCATGAGTCGTAGGCAGATCATTCTCTCTTTCTCATGGCGGACTGGAGGACAAGGGGACTAGTTGAGGACGTCATGAGTCATAGGCAGATATGTTTCTCTCTCTCATGGCGGATTGGAGGTCAAAGGGACTAAGTGGATGAGGTCATGAAAATCAAAACAGTAAAGTGAAACCGGTCATGTTGGCTGAGTAACCCCAAACACCGGGCTATAGTGACTGGTAGGTGTCATTTTGTCATTGTGTATCATTAATTATGTTATGTGCTTTGTCAAATGTTTCTGTAGTTCACCTAAAACACTGGGTGGAGAAGTGGGTGGACTTCTCAGTCAGGAGACTTGAAAAAGCCAATTAGTTTTTTTCCTACTGGTTATAAGGATGGCTGACCATCTCAGTATTTTCAACTGTGGGTTTGGCATTAATAAGTAACTGCTGTGCATGGAAAGTGTTAATGATTAAAGACGGTGTAAATTAACACTTCGTGCTGAATAGGTAACACCTTAGACCACAAATCCAGGTTAGTCTTAGCTTTATAGTGTTTTAACATTAACCAGGTTGTGTCATTCCTGGCATTTGTAGCAATTTAAAGGCAGGGGAAATGCAAAGTCTTCCACTTCTCCATCTTCTTTAGGTTTCAAGAGGTGTAAAGGTCAGACTTTATACAAATAATGAATTAAAGAAAGAGTTGCACTTTGGAGAAATAATGAAACCCTTTCCTGCTAAGATTTTAGGTTTAAAGTGTCAGGTAAATTTAAGCAGGGAAGTATATTTTGTCCACACCATCATTTATTCTTTTCCTGTTCCAGGACTGCCACCATCTGGAAGCTGGCAGGATCTGAAGGATCACATGCGGGAAGCAGGAGATGTCTGTTTTGCAGATGTGCAGCGTGACGGAGAGGGCGTAGTGGAATTTCTCCGTAGAGAGGACATGGAGTATGCACTGCGTAGACTGGATGGGACAGAGTTTCGTTCACATCAGGTTAGTGTTAGTGATGGTGAGATTTAATCGTTCCTCTGATGATAAACTGCAGCTGATGTCGTGTAATTCTTTCGTTATTTCTTGTTAGGGGGAGACTGCTTATATCCGTGTGTATGAGGAAAGAGGTACTCCCAACTGGGATCGATCACGATCCCGTTCCAGATCCAGAGGTCGCTATTCTCCTTACTATAACAGAAGATCTCCCCCTGCGCGCTACCAGTCGCCCCCACGCCATGCTATGTCACGGCACAGCCCACCTCCGAGAAGACACCTTCCGCCACACCACAGCCCACCACCTCGTCATTATCGGTAGAAAGTCGCATCATTTAGAGGAATTGGATGATTTTTTTGGGGGGGGGTTGTTTTTGTAATTCTACATTTGATTTTTTTGTTTTTGTTTTGTTTTTAAAAAACCTCAGGCCTCCTCATAGCACACACCATTTTTATTTCTTGATTAAAAACATTCCATGGTCAGGAAGCCCTGAACAACCTGCTCCTCCCCACAGTCTTGTTTTTTTGGGGAGTGTTTTTTTGGTTTGTTAAACACCCATACGTTATCCGGAAACAGAATTATGTGTTAACTTTTTGTGAGATAACCATTTGACCATTATGTAACATATTGGAGGTTTCTTTTATAAAGAAATTCGGGAGTGTGATGTCAAACATTTAAAACAAAGTACACATTTCTGCAGTCCTGCTTCTTGAATTGACGTAATTTTATTTTTCATGTGTCACATCTTGGTAGCTTTAAGTATGAAAGGGTGTGTTTTCTGTTTGGCCAAACCAAGAACCCATAAAACTAATCAGTATAGTAAAATTAGTGAACCCTTTTAGTGTAACACGTTGACTGTGAGACTTAATTGTCCTTTGGTTTTTTTTCGGTTTTTTCTTTGTACGTGTAGGCCGCTGACCGAGGTGGTCTAAATGTAGATTATAATTTGTATGCATCTCTATCGTTTTTTGTTTTTTTTTCTTTACCAATAAAATGCAAACTTTTACTGTGACAGTTTCTTTTCCATTTATTTTTTTTTCTGTACTTAAAGTGAAGACATTTCCCTTCTTTAATCTGGAGTAATAATTTATATAGGAAAAAAAAATATGGAGTAGATTGAAGTTGTTGAAAAAGTAGTTGAAAAATCGTCTATTCATCTCCTGCCCAAACTAGAATAAAGAACTGGACAACATGAAAAAGACACAGAGGACAACTATTCCTTTTTTCTTGCAGTTTTATTCCCAGTCACATCTATGCCAGTAGTCTATTTGCTTAGTCGATTAGTTAGGGTGATAATCTTTAAATAAAGAAAACGTGCAATATTATGATTATTCCTGAGGTTACTTTATTAGACCTGTGCTTCCAATGACTAAATCAATGCTGATATTGTAATAGTCTGGTTTAATGGAGCAAGCTAGACCTCTAATGCAGCTTAACATACATACAAAAAAAAAGAAAATCCCAGTACCATCTTTTCTCCTCCAAGGATTACGTGACAGTTTTAAGTTGGGTAGTTGAGCAGCTGATCTGACTTTACCTAAAGAGCTTTATTACCTTCCTCAATCCAGAACGTCAGAGCTGGGTCCATTGAGGTGAGCAAACTACGGTTCCATCCAATTATCTGAGTTTTAACTCAAACAAACAAATTTATCAGAGAGATAGCAAAAACATTAGGACTGGCCAAACCATCCGGTACACTCTTTTAAAGAAGGAATGTGCTGACTAGCTCTCGCAAAAAGACTACAGAAGCCAACAGAAGTATGATGACAGAATTATTTCCCTAGATGAGAAAAACAACATTTAAATAAGTCAAGAAAATTCATGGCAAGGTAGGCGTGGCATTGTCAAGATCTACAATCAATAGATACACTGATCAGGCATAATATTATGACAGCCATAATGTTATGTCGGCCCCCCTTTTGCTGACGGCTGATGTTGAGTTGTGTACTCCACTAGACCCCTGAAGGTATGCCTACTACCTGTAAGCATCTGGGTGTTGTTTTTAGGCAGACTTGAAACAAACTGACCCTATTTCAGACACGCAAATAAGGCACCAGAACAAATAATCAGGATCAAAAATACGATCTAAAGTGGTTATTATTACAAACAATTTTACACAAGATAATTTGAAGATCAAAGCGGATCTCTTTTATCCAGAAAGAACACGCAGGGCACCTTAAATGCAAAATATAAGATTTTTAATACACAATAAATTAAGTATACTCAGTGACCATTTTAGAAGACAGAAAAAATAAAAATATATTTATTTCCATTGGCATACTTTTAGCTTTTGTTTCATTATAATCAGACCAGGCCCATATACAGACATTGTATTGCATTTAATAAATAAGTACTAGCTTAGGTTTTTTTTTCTTTTTTTGTACAGTAAGTCAGTTTCTTCTTAACACATTGTATACTGTAAATCTTCTGACAACAAACAGCAATACACAAACAGCAATACTCAGGCAAGATCATATGTAGACACATTAGCAGTGATATTAAAACACTGGAATTTAAGCCACAGTGAAACAGACGTGTGTGTTTTGGCTATTTTGTAACTGTAAGTGGCACCAATAAATCATATTTTCTGACTTGCCTCTCTTGGTATCGAGCTATATAGAGTATCTTGTGTTTATCTGCCGAGATTTTAAGATATTCACCTTTACACGTTTACTCCCGAGCTCATTTCTCGTCTTAAGGCTAAACAAATGAAATCCACTATGACTGCAGCAAAAAAAATGACCTGACAAAATCATCATTATCTACATGGCTACATACCACTGACCAGCTACCATTCTTTTATAAGTAAAAAGCTCATCATCAAGATTGCACTTTCCTCATAGCTGAAGTTAGAGCTCTGACATTCTGAGCAGGAGTGAAATAGTGATGATAATAATGAAGAGAAATGCCCGGGAAATATTAAACTATTCGCTGCCTTTGGGGTTTTTTGGCATACAGAAACAATTTGGCGCGCTTTAAAGCCATGAAAACCAAGTTCATCAGGGCGAGACAGAGTTTAATTCTGAAAGTGAAAAAGGGAAGTGCAGCGTGTGAAGGAAGCACAAACTGCCACCAGCTAACTACCTCTTTGAAATAACCACCAGCAGAAAAATTACCAGCACAATTCTCTATATTGCATGGAAGCAAAATCTGGTAAAGCTGTGCTGCTTTCAATTCAATTCAGTTCAATTCATATAGCGCCAAATCACAACAGCAGTTGCCTCAAGGGTACTTTACATTGTAAATTAAAGAAAGACAGTGAGAGGGAAAAACTCCCTTTTAACAGGAAGAAACCTCTGACTGGGAAATCCCTTTAACCAGTCTTTATCCTTTGATTTTCTGAAAACGATAGCTGACGTGTTCAGCCTGAGCAGCACTGTGTAGTTTAAGGGAAGAAGAAGGAGGTTTTCAATGACAGCATGCAGGAGGAATACTAACTGGGATAAGAGACAACAGTTAAATCATCTTAACTAATGCATAGAGGAGGCGGGAGACAGGAGAGGAGACTATGAGAGCGTGACCAGCTGAAAGAGGAAATTGTGATACAGTATATGGAAACTATGTGCAATTACGAGGTGCTACACAGAATCCAGGTCTGCATATCCTTCAATCTTGTGTGCATCAGAGGCAAACACCTATTTAACATCAGATAAACCAGCCGGTAGAACCCTGCAACGTTTGCAAATCATCCCGTGACGCCAGGTACATCACTGAAAAAAACTATTCAAGTGTATCACAAAATGTTTAACCATGGCAGCTACAATTTCAGCTAAGTAAATGACAATACTGAAAATATATTTAAGTGTATACAAGATGCATAACTTAACCGAACGCATTAGGGAGAATATCGATGCAGTGAAGAATTTGGTTGCTGTATCCCTGAAAAAATAGCAAATTTTAAGGCAAAATAAACAACATCCTGAAGCGGTTTCAACAAGGGTACATTCACTAAGTGACCAAAAACACTTTTAAAAATAACTTTACTGGCAATAACTGCATCTCCCAAAAACAGAGAGGAGCAAGTGGTGAGAAGTTGTTTTACAACTACCTTTGAATAACAAGCAGCTTTAATGATCGGTTATCTTGTCGGCGCTTTTCATTTACATCATTTCCTTTTCTGTGGAATATACGACAATAACATGGTTCGGTTGTTATCTCTGAGACAGGTTAGCACAAAAGAATTGTGGGTGTTAACCAGCAGCATCCTGCATCACTTGTTTTCTATGAGCGTCTGCACTTTGTGGACCAAGTCTCGGGCCATCATCAAGACCTGGGGGACGTTGTGTCTCTCGGCCATTTCTGAGAAAAAAAAATATATTTAAAAAAATTTACAGATACAATTAGGAACACTGCTAATATTTAAAGATTTAGCTTTCCTTTAATATTCAGTAAATACTGATATTTCACAATAAAAGTCACAAAATAAAAAACATATTTTTATAGAAATCTCTGCACTTCGCTGTAACCAGCTGCTTAGTTATTTTAATGTAACATTGATTACAAGTGAATACTGGTAAACTTGATTGTTTTTTCTTTAGCATTGCTTCACTTGCTTTTCACTTTATTTCTTACCATTAAAGAACTTGATGATGTCTGTAAAGTCCATGTTATTTTCCAGGATGATGTCTCGATACATCTCCACAAGCGCCAGAGCAATGAAGAGCACAAAGTGCTCAGAGGAGGTGTGCTTGGCTGCCCAGATGGTTTCCCACACAGAGAACACATCATCGTAGACCATTTCTGTTCGGAAAAGACCGGCAAATCAGATTATATTCGCTGTCACGAGAAAGTCACGGTCGATTCAAGCAAACAACATGAGGCCTGCGTTTTGCATTACCTCTCTTGAAGTCAAGAAGAAACCAGCGATAACAGAAGTAGAAGTGGGTATAGTCTCCATTCTGTTGCATCAGTTCAAACAGCTCAGAGTCCAGGATCTGTCATATGTAAGAACAATATAATGTTATCATTATCCTACACCTGTATGCATGCATTTGTTGTTATAATTCAGCCCATACTACACTACTGGACCCTTGCTGCTGGAATAAAATACGGCAATAAGGAAGAAAGAAATAACTGGGTAATAAAGGGGAACAGAGAAATCACTTATATTGTGGGTAGTCTAACTAAGTGGTGCAGTGCTGGGAAACAATACTGAAATATATATAAGTAGTTATAATTATCATCCTCTTTTTTATCCAGGTTAAAGTCTCATTTCGATCAAAATGTGTTTTTCAAGAGAGACCTATCCAAGGGGCAGCAGAAGTTACATTAAATACAGTGCACAACAATATAATAAGTAAAGAAATAAATACAACTTATATTCACTACAGACAAGGGAACACAAACATTTTTACTGCATAATAAGACAGTATTACAACCCATATATCATGTGTATTAATTTCTATTTTACTATACTGTATGAAATAAACATATCTGGTAAATTCATTAATATGGAAAATGTGTTTTAAGCATATTGGTATTTTCACCGTAGCTCATAACAGATACAATAGGTTAGAAATCAAACAAGCCTTTTTCATATCTGCAAATGCTGTGATCCAAGGTTCCAAAACTATAACATAATTAAATTAAAACACACAGTGTCAATGAGTATGTGGACAATGACACAACTTATAATTTAACCTATTCATCTTACAGCAGTGTATTTGAAGTTAAACAAAAACATATGACTGAAAGCATGAGACAAAAACACTCAAAATCAAAATCAAAAGACACTGAATGTAAATACAGAGGCTTTAAATCAAGGTGCAAACCGCTGGTTACACTTATGCAAAAAGTGTTTACTAGTGTTTACTGATAATGTGACTGCTGATAGAAGTAGCAGTACAGGGTCACACTCTGTGATCAGATTTAGCCAGTTGATTTGAAAAATCAACAGTGATTGTGTATTGTATAAAATCTATTGGCCTGCTTGTAGACGTAGGTGGACCGATGTAGATGTTATAACCTTAAAGTATGTATGTAGGATGTATACGGAATTGTTCTACTCTCTGACAGTGAGGAAAACCTCTTCTTGTGTGCCTACATTTAAGTATCAGCAGCAAGCTGTAACAATCTTAGTAGGCTTAACCATTCAGCAAAATTACACTGTTTATAAAATGTTTATATGATTGTATGTGTGGAAAAATGTCCACTTACCTGGATAAGTGAGCGCATATTGGCAAAGTGAGAGTCCATGGCACCCCCGTGAGGAAAATTCTGGTTCATTCTCTTCATCAGTTCAGTAAAACAGCTGAACGCCATGATCTCTGGAAAGCCCCAAACACATTTACAAGTTGTTCCTCTAGTAAATTATGTGAAGCTCTGCAAAACCCATATCCGTAAAAAAAATTGTACTTAAAAGGTTTTACCGACCATCATCCAGGATAACTAACAGAGGAGCGAGCAGATCACACATGCCCTGCACATAACCGATATCCAGATGCTGCCAGACGTAACTGCAAAGAGAAATAGATTTTTATTTTTGCGTTTCAACCTTGTGCATTAAAATAAACCTCATATATAGATTATTGGATATAGATGATCCATTTACCTGCACATTATGTTACGCAGCTTCTCCAGATTCTCGGTGGTGAAGTACCAATACGTTCTATCACAACGTCTGACATCTTTGTCAATACGATGCAAATTGATCAAGTACATATCCATTGTTTCTTGCTGCAGGAATAATAACAATGCTGAAGTCAGTTACTGTATGATAACGATTAAAAGACTTCCTTTGAAGTTCTGTTTGCCGTGCGTAACACTTACAGAATAGGTTTGCTCCTCTGAGGACTCATCATATTTGGTGACTCCTCCCACCTCTGCAGATTCTGGTTCAGTGAGCACATTTTCTATCTCGGGCTCCTCTTCTGAAAGGCCCAGATCTGTGCCCTCAGGACTGGTATTACAAGCTGTGTCCAGATGGTGATCTAGGGCAAGATCCTCAGATGCCATTTTCTCTCTTTGTGCCAGGGAGACAGGGGGTGCAGCAAGCCCTGCCAAAGGCCTGGTTTTGATGTCCTCTGAGGTCACGTATGTTATCCCTGCAGGAATGTCCTCCATTTCCAGCGCAGAAGGAGAGTCATCCGAATCGGCTGTGTCTGGAGATTGCCGGGACTGAGACGACAACGAAAGCGATGCTGATTGAAGAGCATTCAGCACTTGTCTGACTGGAGAATTTGAACCAGGTTTCTCGAATGAAATCTCTGTAGCTTTTTTGGTTTCAACGAAGTCACAGACGGCTGCTTCGACATCCTTTGTTTCTGCATCTGTGTTTGAGGCCTTGATCACTTTTAATGGGATTTCATGTTTCTTAGAAATCTCTGGCTTTTTTTCATTTAGCGGATTTGCATCTTTTTCTGCTGCAGGCGGACAAGATGACTCCACTTCCAGACTTTTGCTCTTGTGTGGCTGAAGACTTAAAGTCTGCCCAAGCGGAGGTGCTTGGAAATATTCATTATGAATCTCTCTTTCCAGCTTTAGAACATTAGTATTCTCTTTCAAATTTATATCTGTGTCAGTGGCTTTTGAAGCTCCTGACAGCCCATGCTTCGTTTGATCTTTTTCCTCTACTTCAGCTTTTTGCTCTGCTTCAGATTTCTTCTTTGTCTCCTGAACCACTATGCTTTCTAAAAACGTCTCCCTCTTTTGTGCATCAGCCTCACTCTCGGCTGCAGGGTCCTTTACATCCTCCCCTCCTGATTCACATGTTGTGAGCTGAATCTTTACAGGCTGTGACTCAGCTGTAGGTTCCTCACTGCAGACTTCTAAGTTTTCTGCTGTTTGCTGAGAAACAGCAGACTCAGTTACAGGATGACGGTTGTCTGAATCTGGACGTTGGTTTGACAGATCATTGGAGGACGGGTCGGAGGAGGGAAGTTGTGGCTTGTCTGTGGTTCCATTTCCGATGGCCTTGCCTGCACCTCTGTGCTGTGCTTGTTCAGCTCTGGACTCACTCTCAGCCTGATCCACTGTGTCGACAGATTCAAATACCTGGAAGCCAAAGTATTGAACATGTGATAAATTGTAAGCGAGTACTATTGAAATTGAGTGTTTTCAAGAGCACAGCAGTGGTTTCCCATGTGTTACTTTATAAACTGTAAATAAAAATCCCACTCTATGATAAGACACACTTTAAAAAGCATGAACTGAAAGCTTCATTAATGGTCAATAAATCTCTAATGCATTATAGATCCATTATAAACCACTAATGGTAACAAATTATGGGCTCTCAGGCTGTAGGAAATCCCTTTGACTAGTCTTTATCCTTTAAACGAGTGGTAAGTGATTTCTAAACTATCAATAAAGGCTTTTTATAAAGTAGTATGCAAATTACAAACACTTGACATTATTGCTAACAATGTTTTATTACACCACAACGACATGTAGTGATTTCTAATCCTTTGAGCATCCTTACATATGTACAGCAATCACAATAATCTTTTTTTATGTTGCATTATAAACTTGAATTCCTGCCTCCTTTAAATGAAATGAAGGACACTCTGTTGATAAAAGAGCAAGCTTTTTTCTCTACATAGCACAGTGCCACTAAGTCAGTCTGCCAGATGGTTAACTATTTTATCCCTGACTGAAATATCTTACTAACACTATTCGCCTACATGATGAAACCTAATGACTTATCCCCCCAGTTTTTTCTTGTTACTGTGACATTGTTTTAGCAACCGTCTGATGGACTGCCATGAAACTTGATACAGACATCCATGCCTTTAATGTAGAGCCATTAGCTTATTATCTTTTGAAAAACTTAATTCCTTTTACTTCAATTTATACTCAAATACCTTAAACCAAATGGCAATCCTGCTCAAAAACAGCTTCGCTGCCGTTACTTTCAGCGATTCACAAGGTATGCCTTGGAAAGCAAGAATACAACAGCAAACCATATATAAGTTGTAGTAAGTGGGCTACTGCTTGGGAAAAAATGAAACCCGGTATGGTGTCGTATCAGAAATCATTGCTATGGAGATGATGATGAGAGAGGGACTACCTGTGCGCTGCTGCTGGAGTCGCTCTGAGAGTGAGTATTTTGTTGATCTGAGTTGCTACTTAGAGAAGACTGGAGTGAAACAGAGTATCACATGAGACAAAAACAGCAGAACTGTTAGCCAAGTTATTTTCTCACAACTCTTGAAATAGTAGGTGGTAGGTGTTACATAATGAGGATTTTTTTGTTTGTTCAAACTTGCATCTGTACTAATGGTGGAGTCCCGCTGCACGGGTCCCCTTTCCACGCTGGCTCCGGATGAGCATCGGGCGAGTGCCTCGGCATGTTTCTCTCTCTCCCTCTGACGGACAATGGCCTCGCAACCCTGCCACTCCTTCATAGTCTGTTCGTACATGCACCGCATTTGCTCATCAATCTGAAGCAATAAGCATGTGTAAATAACTGGCAAAGAATAGATCGGGGCATGACAATATAACTTTATACTTTGAAAGCACATAAGTAATACCTCCCGCCGGCATTTCTCACTCATGCTGAACTTATAATGTCCTAACAGGAAGGGCCAGACTTCTTTACGGAGTGAAGGGGCCACCCCACCAAAATACACCAGTCTGTGTATCTCCTTTTCCTCATAGGCCTGAAAGGGGAAGTATTTTTACTTTTGTGTCAGACTGAAATCGCTCACTAATGAAAGGAGGCATTTCACACAGGAACGAATGACAACTAGGCTTTGTGTGATGGCTTGGTGTTTATGTATAAATCTTACAGAGCTGTCTTTGAGGAAGTTGCTCCAGACCTCCACAGAGAGGCCTCCTCGAGCATCACAGGGTACGCCGGGGTCAACAATTGTGGTGTTGACCAGTGCAGAGAGGTGGGTGCGGACTGTGGACAGATGACGACAGTATGCAAGCCCTAGAGAGGGGAGATAAGGCTTCTCATTTTCAACCACTGTAATGAATTATTGATCTGCTGAACAACCCAACCAGAGTGATTCCTAAATTGCAAACACAAAGAAGATGTGATTATACTCACAGCCATAGAACGCACGGGAGATTATCTGGTATTTCATGGTGTCGCAAAGGAGCTTTAAGGGAGCCCTGGTAAAGTGAGAATATTTCAAACTTTGTCAGGTGGAATAATCAGAACGGTGATTTCAGCCTGACCATTGGAAATACTTACCTTTCTTGGTTACAGCCATTAGGCAGAGAGCCATCAGATGAGCCATTCTGTGAGCAAGAGGAGCAGGAGGACTTCCTGGGGGCTGGTTGCCACATATTAACACCCTGATCCATCAGCTCTGGGGCCACTGCACAGCAAAGCAGCTCTTACTACTACTGTTCCTATTATCACAATCAATTAAGCAAGCAAAACCAGGAGCAGCCCTAACTGATTTGGATATTAAGATGAATTTCTGAAAATGATAAGAACTGATAATACATGGTGAAAAAAAAAACAAACCAAGAGAGAGGATAGAGATGCAGATGTGGCAGACAAATTACTTTATGCCCATGCAAAGACTCCTTATTGTCAATGGGACTTTAATGTGAAATGGAGACATGGACACTAAACAAGGAGGAAAAATATTATGGTTGTAACAGTTTCACATTAGAAAGGACTTAATTACAAAGACGAACACAGAATATATGCCTGGGGGAAACATCAGATTCATCTAAAGTGAACTGTTTGAAGTGAAATGACATATAAAGTAATTAGAACAGTTATAGATATAATCTTTGATGATTCTGTATTGCATTATCTCAGGGAGGCAGAATAGAAAGATTAAAGGCACTAACTGAACTCCATCTGATTGCCAGGAAAGAGGATCCGAAACACATAATCGGTTGCTTCATCGTCTTCCTTATCTGATACAGAATCACATGAACCATGTGGACTTCTCTTTCGCAGTTTGGGGAAAACCTTTCCCTACAAATGGAAATAGTATATGAAGAAAATATATCATAAATATTGGTAAAGTAAATATTGTTGCATGAATTGTTGAAAAATTATTTGAGCAGAGGTGTCCCGTTTACCTTCCCTCTCTGATTCCAGAGTGGCGGGTCTAGCTGCCCATGAGGTAGCAGGCCAGTCTCTAAGCATGTGAGAAACTGGAGCAAATGGCCTCCTTTAGGAAAGTGTAGAGGGGGCCTCTGGATCCCATCCTGGCTCACCAAAACAACTGTGCCTCCACTGTTCACTGGAGGTACCCACAGGTTGGAGAAAAGATAAATAACTCGTGAAACTCACGTGACTTTATTTGGGAAATTAAAAACTATATCTGATTTTAATTTTTGCCGATTTTCACTCAGTGCGCCTCTGGACCAGCGCTGGCACAGCTGGGGTTTTTTGAGAGCGCTCTAAGTCTTTGAATTGTATTCCATTTATTTATATAGCAACAAATCACTATAGCAGTCACCTCAAGGCACACTATTGTATGGTAGAGACCATACAATATGACCATACAATCAGCCAACCCCTTTTGAGCAACAGTGGGAAGGAACAACTCCCTTTCAACAGGAAGAAAGCTCAGGCAGAACCAGACTCAGGGAGGGGGCAGCCATCTGCTGTGGGGGTGATGGGAAAAAAGATAGAGCCAGAGGTGAATAATAACTAATGATTAAACTCAGAGTGGTGTATAAACACATACTGAGTCAAAAAAAATGAGTGCATCATGGGAATTCCCAGCAGCCCAGACTCATTGGAGTGCAACTAAGGGAGGATTTAGAGTCACCTGATCCAGCCCTCACTACATGCTTTATCAAAAGCATTAGGTTTAAACCTAATCTAAAAAGTAGAGAGGGTGTCTGTCTCCCGAATCCAAACTGGGAGTTGGTTCCACAGAAGAGCAGCCTGAAAGCTGAAGGCTCTGCCTCCTATTCTACTATAAGTAGAGCTCTACTGCTCTATTGAGGTGATATGACATGATATGGTCTTGTTCTGATTGTGTGCATTTATGCATCTGCTATTTTACTCTGGGCCTCAAATGTGTGCAAAACGAAAACAAAATCCCCTTCTGTGACAAACTCATCAGCCATTTATGCATTACTGATCACTGAAGAGGAGATATGAGTCTCACAAATACAAACCAGCAGTTTTTGCTTGAAGAGCCCACAGTGTTTAAGCCCCATCAGTGGTACATTAGGTCAGAAGTGTGACCGCGAGCATGCTTGGTATTTTTTTAGACATTCACAGGGTTGTGAACCATAACAATCTCCTCCCCGAGGATCATACTGTCATTGCAGTTTTATTGTACAATCTGAAGGACAACATTCAGCCTGCCAGCATACCATAGCGCATCTTGCGAAAAGTTTTTTTGCAACACAAATGTCACCTACTACATGCCCTTCTAACTGGGTTTCTCACTGAATTCCCTGCAACTTTGTGCTTTCCCCCTAAATTAAATTCAAATTATATTTTGACACACTGGAAAAGATCAAACATGGCTTCCAGGGAAGAATCTAACATAAGGGTCTGCACTGCAATGCTGCATAAGGTGACAACTTTGAAGGGGAAACAGGCTAAGTTTAATTTTTAAATGGCACAACTTTGCATTGCATCCAGTACTTTAATAGGTGAGTTACCTTGCTGATGACAGTGGAGATACACAATCTCCTCCAAACGAATTGTCATAGCATAATCCCAGTAAACACTGAGAGAAACACGAATGGATATTGGTCAGTGAATAAACTTTGTAAACACAATATTTAAGTCTCAGTAGACTGGACTCTTTTATTCTGACCTTTTTTCAGAGTCCAGCTCCCCAACATTGCCATTCATCAGTTGATTTGGTGTCCACTTCAGGGTCATAAGGTCTGCAGTTTGATGTAGAGAAAGGTAGCCTGGAATGGCCTCCATGTCATCTCTCTGTACACACAAAACAAAATTAACAAGTGCTGTAGTATTCAGATCCGTTACATATAAACAAATTAACAGGAGGCATCACGTTTCCCACAGAGTAAGCAAGCTTCTCTTAATATTTTCTCTCTCTTAAAATGAGAACTAGTTTTGTATGGTTGTTTTGAAAAGGACAGGAAAACACATACCGGCTGGACCAGGACATTGTTCTTCCCAAACAGAAGTGTGGCTCTGGAGTTTTGGTGAAGTGATTCAACATATTCCCTCACCCACATAAGAGGGCGATCATCCATGCTACCACTGGACTGTCTCTTCTGGATCTGTTAGGGATTAAGAGAAGAAAAAAAAAAAAACAATCGCGTACAGCCTACTGCTGGTTGTTTTTACAAGGAAGCATTCAATTTATTGACTGTCTAACCAAAGCAGGCCTTCTGGAGGGGGAATCCTGCCGACAGTGACCGCTGTGAATACGATGCCTCTGTACAAGCTCATCTGCAGATGGATCAGTCCAGAAATGGTCTGCAGTCTTAACCTTGGTGTACTCCAAAGCACAGGGGCCAACTGTAAAACAAGGTTAATGGGCTTAAAGTAGAGATCCGAATACGTAGCTATATAAACTGACAGCACAGTTAAAAAAAAAAAGAGAGTACCCAATAGGGATGCAAGAATCGGTCCATCCACAGGATCCATCAGCATGGCTTCTTTGTCATAGAATGAACTGAAGCACACAATAATAACACAAGTATACATGCGGAAAGACCATAGCGTTAACACCAAGACTGTTTTTTAATTCATCCCCATGTTACTCATTGCATACCACAGCTCTCAATGACTTCTGTGCAAACAGATAATGTATTAATATTACCATAGAGAGGGTACAAATCAGAACACATGAGAGAAAGAAGCCTGAAAACTTTGGTAGTTACGATACA
>VUQP01020881.1:0-11651 GCA_015108555.1 Coptodon rendalli
TACCATCAATGTTAAGTTAGACTCTTTTTCTCCAATTGATCTTTCTGAGTTAACTTCAATAATTAATTCCTCCAAACCATCAACGTGTCTTTTAGACCCCATTCCTACAAAACTGCTCAAAGAAGTCCTGCCATTAATTAATGCTTCAATCTTAAATATGATCAACCTATCTCTAATAATCAGCTATGTACCACAGGCCTTCAAGCTGGCTGTAGTTAAACCCTTACTTAAAAAGCATCTCTAGACCCAGCTGTCTTAGCTAATTATAGGCCAATCTCCAACTTTCCTTTCATATCAAACATCCTTGAAAGAGTAGTTGTCAAACAGCTAACAGATCATCTGCAGAGGAATGGCTTATTTGAAGAGTTTCAGTCAGGTTTCAGAGCTCATCACAGCACAGAAACAGCTTTAGTGAAGGTTACAAATGATCTTCTTATGGCCTCTGACAGTGGACTCTGTGCTCATAGGGGGTCATATGACTGTAGGGTCTACCTCACAATATAAAGCGCCGTGAGGCGACTGTTGTGCATCTTTAATGTACGATCAGCCAAATTTATGTCAGGTGGGGTTTTAGGTGATTTTTAAAGCCGTTCAAAGCACTTGTGATCACACCTGCATACAACGATTGTTATTACTCATTTGAAATATTATATCCAGAATATGTTGCTATTTGGAAAAAAAGGCTCCTTCTAGGGACGAATAATAACTGGACAGGAAATAAATGCTAATGTCAACTGGGAACCAGTAAGAGAATTTCAGAGTGGGTACTGCATACAGGAGTTACTTCTTTGTTTGTCAGTCAGTGTACACACTCAGAGCATGTGACCGTGTGAGTCAGACTGCACTCACTTTGGAGTTTGTCCAGCAGTTTGGTTCGTGATGCTGTGCCTTTGCCCTCCCACTCAGCTTTGGCTCGCAGATCCTCTGCATGACTGCACATCAGGTACCTATAAACACAGAACCAGTTACTATCAGAAACACCCACGTCAGCTTTTACAGGGAGCACATACATAGATGGACGTTTTATTGTAAGGCTAATTCCTGTTTGAATTTTTCATGCATCTCAGCATCTTTACAGCTGCCAGTATCTAGAAATATTTTCAAGGCGTCGTGCTTTTGACAAACTACACATCTGTCATCCATCACTGTGAATCAAATACCCAGCACGCTATATTTTTCCATCATCATCTCAGAATCACACTCAGCTTCTTCGTGTGCTGGTGAACTGACCCGCTCAGGATGTGGATACGCTCCGTATTATATTTGAGAGGGGTGAGCTCGGCTCTGAGGACCTGCAGGGCCTCCAGGACCTTCCCATCCTCCAGATATTCCAGATATTTCTGCTGCAGGAGCAGGAACTTCATCCGCTGTCGAGGAGCAAAAACAAAAACAAGGATTTAAATTATCACCATATTTTACACAACGGATCAGCTGACATGTAATAACACAAATCTGTTGTTACTGAGCTTTACAGGATTGGGACTCACGTCTGGCTATTTTAAAGGAACTTCAAACATCAAGTTGAAACTGTAGTTACCAACCAGACTAACAATGGTTGTTCATGCCGTGTGCATTATGTCAGTGCAATACAGTCATACGGTCTACTTTGATCTTACGTGGGCTGGACGAGTGAACGTCCCCGTTCTGTTGCTGTAAAGTAGTTTAACTACACATTTAATCCAATCTAACTACAAGGAAAAGAAGTGCAATTTCAAGGATCTCAGCTACATGATAAAGAAATGCAGTAACTGATCTGTTAGCACGACTCTGTGTGAGAAACAAATGTGTAAAACCTCACCTGCCACACTGCCCTGCGATCATAAAACTAGGTTTGTGTTCATTTACAGACATGTTCTCATTTATCTGTTTATTTATAGATTTTTATTTTGTTATTTTTTACAGTCATGGTGTAAAAACAAACAGACATTTCTAGTGTTGATAGTGTAATTTAACTGTTCATCTGTTATTAATCACTGTGGTGTAGAACGAGTGGACATGTGGGAGCAGGAAAAGCTGAAAAACATTCAAATACAGTTTAGAGTGAAAAATGTGCACATTCTCCAAAGACGTCCAGTCGACCAGGCTAAAGTTTGAGGCTCCTGCTCTCGTACATTTCCATTCTGCTGTTTGGCTAACGGTCACAACAGTGGCCATATTTTGAAGCAGTGTGTGTCAGGTTTGCTGGTGTGTGTTTGGTATGATCTGTGCCTTTAAGAGTTTTCTGTACAGTAATGTTAATGGTCTTGTCCATTTGTAAACAGCACTGAAGCAGGGGTCATTGATTTTTGTACAGTTTCTCTTGTTTATTAAATTAAAAGGTTAAAGGTCGCGCTTGTTTTTCATTTGGTTTAGTTTTCACGTAGCGTTTAGTTTGCACTCCTTTGGAAGAACTCCTTTTGTTTATTATAAAATAAAACTGCAGTAAACTGTGTCTTTTATCATTTCATCTCAAACTGCTCTGTCTAATCTTAGTGGATGCAGTAAACAAACCGATGATCATTGCTGACGTGTACAGACAAAATAAAATGTGTCGTCTAGACTGAAGTGCTTTGGGTGTTCAGTAAGATTAGCGCTGCACCATTTGTCTGTCTGTAAGCAAACCTAGCTAGCCAAACTTACAGGCAGCCATGTTTACTTTAGAAAAGCATAGAAGCTGTGATGGTTGCAGTTCTGTTTATAAGTGTACCTATATGATATTCTAAGTCATTCTGATTCTGGCTCAATGTTCAGACTGCTGACTTCATGGTGAACTGATGTTGTCTGAGGTTTGTGAGGCGGTCCACTCACCACTATAGCACTAGGAGAATGCATCAGTGCCTTCAGCTCATTCAGATCACTCTCAGCCTGTATGAAAAGGAGAAATACAAACTCATTAACAGACAAGCAAAGAGATCACACACAAACCTTTACTACTACGACGACTACTGTAACAGCCTCCTAAAGATTTAATATGCAGTTCAGAGAACTTGGTCGCACCTTGTCCCACTCTCCTTCAATGACATGATTGCGAAACTTGGTGGCAGAGGGGTGTTCCAGTCTGCAGCCAGACTCTTGCATCAGGAGGTCCACCGTCTGACTGTGAGCAGTGAAAAGAAACATCCATGTTATGACTACTGAGCATGGTGAAGCATCAGCACTCACCTGTGAGAATTATCAACACACTGACTGGAAAGTTGTGTCATGTGTGAAATACAAAGCTGTACTATAATGAGATTAAGGTCCATCCTTCGTATAAAAATGTAACAAGCATTAAAATGCAGAGATGTGTGTCACTTATCACAGACTCCTTACATGTAAACAAAACATTTAGCCAGCTATCAAAGACTCTAAACCAGGAAAGTCCCCACATATGACATCTGTCATATTTAAATTGCCTTAAGTTGTGCGATCATGTTGGACACAGTTCTTTATATTCTGACAGTTCATGGTTTGGAGATTTGCTTAAAACACCACATATAAGATTTGCACCGTATCGTGATACATAGGTCCCGATACCGTATCGTTGTGTCTGATACAGTTTATTAGCATGTATGTGACACTTTGCCCTGAGCGGGCCCTCTCATCTATCGCTCTGCACCTGCAGCCAGCGATAAACGAGCGAGGAAGGCTCCATCCTCAGCATCTTCACGGTGACCTGCCATCATCATCATATGATGATAACAACACTAGCTACCTGAGCTGGCTCACTTACTTGAGACCTAAATCGTTCAGATGTTGTCCTATGAGCCTGATGACATCCTCCTCAGACTGAGACAGGCGCTTCTTCTTCTTGACACCCGACCCGCCATCCGCCGTGCTGCTGCTGTTGTTGTTGTTGTTGGAGGCGGGCTGGGCTGCCACACCGTTGTTGTTGCTGACAGCGTTGCCATTGTTAGTTACCGAGATAAGTCCGTTGGAGTGAGCGGCCACGGTGGAGGACGACTCGCCATTCTGAGTACCGTTTCGACAGGAGAGCTCGGAATCCCGATCCTGTCCTCCACCGTTAGCCTCCATGTTGCCACGGTTTATAACGGTGATACGGTGTGTGTACGAACAGCTGACAGGTCCACGGGGATAACCAAACCTCTGGTGCGGTTAGCGTCGGGCCCACTGACCCAGATGCAGCCGCAAATTGCAAAGCTCCCCCTGCGCCCGAGTCTCTGTTCGGCGGCGTCAGCCTGAACGATAGCCGGTGTTCAGCTCGGAGGACAAAGACACAAACAGCAGAGTTAAATCGAAAGCTGCATCTTGAGAATTTCGACGGTATTTGGTGCTGTCAGCGCTGTTAAAGCTGCGCTCAGGCTGCGGAGTCGCGCTTGTTATTGTTGCTCTTAGACAGCTGCAGCCCCGATATGGCCATACGCGGTGACGTCAGCGGAAATTCCTTCACGTCGTTGTTTGCCGTGCGTCACCGTTAGGCGTCGCTGTTTCCCCACCTGGGCTCGACCTTCACATCTCCCAGGATCACTTAAGAGAACACATTGCACATCAAAGTCAGATACAGTTGTGCATCATTTAATTATTCTTTTTTAAATCTATGACAAACGTCTACATTCATACTCACAGCTGTACAGCATCATAACAAACATGGAGTTTAATCTCTGTGGAAAGTTGTAGTCTGTGCACATCTGCAGTCCCACTGCATGTATGTATGGCTCAAACATGCTCCTAGTTTTTTAACCTGAATGTTTTCTTACCCTGTTTGCTGATTACTTTGACTCATTAATTAGCTGATCATCACTGTCTGAACTCTGTCACTTTCCAGATTTTGAGTAAATCACAAATCAGTTGTCTCAATGGGCTGTGCAGTAATCACGACACTGAGATTTATCAGTATTATTCTTTAATCAGTAAGTGATAACCAACAACTCAAAGGAAAGAGGGTACATTAAATAAGAAAGGATTTAACAAACCAAAACAAAAGATTGGGAAGGCGTGAAAAAGAAAACATGTTTGGAATCAAAATCAGAGCAGTAACAAGAACCACAGGAGGCGACTTGTTCTTTACTTCTAATACCAACAGCCGGAGTGTGTTTGTGTTCAGCTTAGAAAAAACCCACACAGTTGCACCTAAAACATGGATTCATAGTCTGAGCTCATACATTGTTGAAAGTGCTAGTTTGTTCCCAATCCTGAGATTCTTAAAAATAAAATTCAGAAAACAGCCTTAGTCCATGTTACGGCATTCAAATCTAAAGCCATTTCTTCATCATTGGCACTTTCACATGTGTGTGGAGGAAAAAAGCATCCCTGTCATTTCCAATAAATACATTTGACCAATAAACACTGTGTAAACTCTATATACAATAAGAATACATCCTGTCCTCTTCGATTTTACAAAGGAAAGAAAAAAGACAAAAAACATCACATTATGAAAATGTGAATTAAAGGGGAAGGAATGACTGAAACTTCTCATTAGAGAGAAGAGCATCTGGTGTGGAGAAGAACAAACTATTGCACTTTCTTCCCTTTTTACACACAGTAACAATAAACAGAGGAAAGAGCAGTGACTGCTGCTGTTGTGTCAAGGCCATCGTGTACATCGCACTTATGCAGAGTTGTTGCTTCCTACTTCCTAAAACAGAGTCCAAAAGTGGGTCTGAAATGTCAAAGAACTCATGTCACCTGTTCTGCTGTGCAGGCGGATTCAGGGAGCAGCTGATTCAGTCGACTATGAGACTTGGTCAGCTGAAGCTGTGTCCTTGGCTTGGGTGATGTTGCTTCTCTCACCCGGCCTCTTACTTCACTCAGTTACAGTACAATACCAGCTTAACTAAGATTTGCATTCACCTAGAGGAACTGAGCTACAGTGCAATCATTTGCATTTTCACATGTTTCTCTGGACAAGCTAAAACATCTCATTAGGAGACTGAACCTAAACTGAAGCTATAATAATACAGCTAATGACAGCACACATAACTATGGGCACCAGTACAGGAAGGGCAGATCTTACTGTTTGTCCCATTTTCTCTCCTGAATACGTCTGACCTGTTGGTTAACTGAAGACAGAGATCATGGTGATCCAATCACTGGTTGCTTAAACTGGTTTTAGGTGATGCTGAATGTCATCTGTTTTCTTGGGAAGGACCCAGAGGTGGGTGTGAGGGTGAGAGATACATGTACAGCTCAAGTTGTGGGACCAGTTTCATGAAGAAGAAATGGACAGATAAGGTTTACTTGTGTCCCACAAGCATGAAGCCTGTATATTAGAGTTTTCCTCAGTGCGCCATCACATGGGGAAACAGGTTCTGACTATTATTAGTAGTTACACCCCAAGCAGCTGTTCAGAATAACTATGCTGTTTGGAGTGGTGGAGCAGGGTGGGGAAAGTGCTACACAGTGGGACTCGCTGTCTCGCTGTGCATCATCAGTAGTGACATGGCCAGTGAGGGGTGCAAAGGTACTGAAGAGAAGAGTCTGTTGGTTAGGCAAACCTCGGGCTGAGGCTAGGTGGGGTTTGTCTCATCTCTGCTTTTCCCAGATGATGCAGTTCTGTTGGTTTCATCAAGATATGACCTCCAGCTTGTACTGGGATGGCCACTCTGGTTTGGGAGACAGTGGCTGCCTCAAGTGGAGGTATCTTCACAAGAAGAGAGCAGCACTGGTGCACTAATACAAACGCATGACTAGTCTGAAAATGGAGCTGTTGATTTACTGGCCAATTTTCATGTCAACAGGTTTTTTGGAGCCAGCGAGACCAAGAAATCGTATCAGCAGAACTACCAAAATAAACCGAAAACAGACGTTCACAATGGAGGGAAACAAACAGGAGAAGCTCGCTTCTACTGCAAAAATGAATTCTTCCATTTTAACATGTCGCAGCTGTCATGTGCATTTATATTAATCCACAGCTTGGACATGTCCGCCCTCTTCAAAAACACCTCTGCTATCCATCTGACACAGCTTCAAGACACAGAAGCCAGTGGAACGGTGCAGCTGAGAGGACAGCAGTACTGAGAGATGTGTCCCATTTCAGAACCAAGGAAAAAACATACATTCAATGTTGCACACTCTTCTTCCACCACTGCAGACGAGCAGCAAATGAGTCTGTATGATCACACTGTTGTCCCTCACTGGTCTAATCCGACTCAGAGGCAGGACTAGTGAAGCCTGTCAGGCTTTTAGTAACTGAGGATGAACTCTGATATACACGCTAGGCATCCAAACCCACCGTGTGTTCATGTGATGAGGAGATGGTGTCAGAACTGGTTAGTTACTAAAAAGGATTGTGAGCGCACAAAAGAGAAATCTCTACTGTTTTGAAGAAAAATCAGAGATACATTTATGAAAGAGATGTAGCCCATCAGTGTATTTCTAAAAAGTCATTCTCATATTGAAATGCTGAATTCAAAGAACTAATCTGGTTAACAGAAGCCAAAGATTTGGTCAATGTGCTGTTGGGCAAAAAGACATTGAACCTCCACACAGTCTCAGAGTCTGGTTTATTCCCAACCAGTCCACATGTTTTTGTCTCCTGCCTGTCTTTACAATTAGGATCATTTATTTAAAATGTTTTGCTTAAGTTAAGAGCTTCTTTCAAGCACGCACTCACTTCCATCAGTCACACAGCATCTGCCTCATGTCACTCCTGCACTACCACGTCCGACCCAGTAACAGTCACAGATCAAGCCTAATCGAATGCAGTCCAATTATCAGGCTGTGAGGCCACTGCGTGTCTCGTCTGTGCTGAGGAAGACAGAGCAGATTTCTCCTTCATCGGCTCCCTGTTAAATCCAGAACTGAATTCTAAATGCTGCTCCTCACATACAAGTTCTTGTGTTAATAGACCTCTCTGCTGAATCATACTTCTTATTAATCTCTGTCTCTCTTCCACAGCATGTCTTTATCCTGTTTTCCTTCTCTCACCCCAACCAATCACAGCAGATGGCCCCGCCCCTCCCTGAGCCTGGTTCTGCCGGTTTCTTCCTGTTAAAAGGGAGTTTTTCCTTCCCACTGTCGCCAAAGTGCGGAAATATAAGATGGATCTGGATCTGATGTAAAACGTGTGAGTTCCCTGAGCTGCTACTCATAGATCTCCCACAAACATGTAACGTGTAATTTTGTTAGTAGATTATTAGACGTACATAAACACACACATGCTCTTACTGTGCCACACACACACACACACGCCTGGTCCGTCTCCTCCTGTGCCGGCCCATTAACGCCCATTCCCAGAGTGACGACGCAGGATGCGAGGCTATCCATTTTGCTCTCGCGGTGTTGGTGGAAGTTAATGATGAGGCGCTGGCACGGCGCGAGCCATCATTGTGCTGGGGCTCAGATGAAGGATGGAGGGATTGAGGAGGAGGGGAAAGAAGATAAAAATGCATCGCGGTGAGTTCCTCAGCAGATTAGGACCCCGCCTGGCACACGTCGCTCCTCACATGCAGGTCCAGGAACTTTCTGGACCATTAGCAAACAGAGCAATGTGCCGACTCCTGAAGCGTTTGGCAGCACGTGTTTGCAGCTGAAGCCAAAGCTGCCTGTGTTTGTGTAATCCACAGAGGTCTGGTCACTGTGAGGGTGGAGACCATCTACTGTGGGCACATGCAGGTGGAAAAACGGGACGCTTCCTTTGCTTTCACTTCTACGTGTGAAGCATTAATATCCAAAAGTGAGAGATCACCTCATGCAGTGACTCTATATAAAATGAACTGCTTCACAAATTGATTGGTCACATTATTTAAATGACAAAAGCCAATTTAATTTCATCTATTTGATTTTTGGACTGTTGTTCAGGCAGAATGTGTAAATTTGCACCTCCAGGCTCTGGGAAACACAACATGTGCTTTTTAATCATTTCTGAAACATGTTTATCCTCTTTCAGTCAAAATAACAGCTGATCATAATCATAGTAAACTTCTCTCTAAATGCAGTAATTCAGTTTTGAGTCCGCTGAGCAGAGAAATGTGAAAAGTCTGTCCTCGTCAGTCTGAGGACATTAGTCTGGATAATGAAAGTCAAATCTTAAAGGAAAAAGCTTTTTTGTGTGAAACGGGATCTTTAATATTCAAAGGCTTTTGTTGCCTTCTAGCCCCTGACGGCGGCTGATCTGATCCTTTCATCTAACTTTATCTGATCGCTCTGTCTCAGGAGGGTCTCCTGTCCAAAGACTTCAGGAACTCTCCTCTGATTAGGGAACTTTCTAACTGATGAGGTGTGTTTGCACTGAGCTGCACGGAAAGTAGGTAAGAAAGACAGAGTACAATAACACTTACAGTTAAGCAAACTATACAGTGAGGCAGGTGGAGAGGCAATCCGTGCATGGCATTTGGTTTTACACGTTGGTGTTGAAGATCTTGATCCAGTCCTCTGCCTCATCCCCGCAGCTTTGGCATCAACTGGAATAGCAGCGATGAGCCAGACCTGACTGAGTCGTTGGCTGAATGGTGACAAAAACTTGCAGGAATAACTCGTAGCAGAAGTACGAAGGCTGAAGAAAACGTTTGAAGCCTGTAGATGTTAAAAAATGTGAAAAGAAAAGGGGAGCTAACAAAATGGGTGTGAGGAGGAGCCTCTGAACATCCATCATCCATTCATTTTCTTCAGGTTATCCAGTTCAGGGTTGCTGTAGTTCGATCCCAGCTGCCATACGCTGAGAGACAGGTCTCATTGATACGTAGGCAGTCTGTGGCAGGGCTAACACAAAGACACAGACAGCCAACAATCACATCCTCAAACATCAGGACAGGGACTTTGCTGGCTGGCAGCCCTGAAGAATCCTCTGGTGAAACACTGTAGCTGAAATCACTGGAGAATTTGTTGAGTCCGCTTTATGAAGCTTGTGCATTTTCACTCTCGGTTACTTTGCAGAGACTTAAAGGCACAGAGGAGACTGAGACATCTGACCAATCAATGAGGAGCAGTGTGAAGATGTACACAGACATGCACAGCTGGAGGTTATACACAAGGATGCATCCCAACCTCAGGCTTCATTCCAACCCCCTTTCACCCAGGTGTCTTTAATTTAGGACAGAAATGTCACACCAAGTCACTGTCTTTGGTCTTTATCCACACACGTGTCCTATTTATTCTCTGAAATAAGAAAAATGTTGGTGCTGAAGATGGACTGTACCCCCATTCTTACTCTCCAGACAACCTCTCTCTGGTTTTATCCTGAGACAGCTTCAGGCCAGATGACATAAAATCTGTCCAGCATTGTCCTCCTCATCTCTAAGGCGGAGCCCAGACACCATAGAGAAGCTGATCTGAGCCACAGCTTTGTTCTTTCAGGTACTCCTCAGACATCATGGCCTCAAGGTGATGGCAGTTGATGAGTAATGAAAAGTGTTTCCTCTGTATGATTGTAGAGTCTTTACCCCACGATGCAAAGAGGCGACTGTTGTTGTGATTTGGTGCTTTATAAATATAACTGCATTGGATTGAATGGAAACACCGTTTGTAAACACAAGCACAGACTGCATGTTTGATTCATGAGCTTATTGTTTACTTTGAATATCATAAATGGCGACAGTTGATGGTGATTTTGCACCTTTTTGGGGAAAAAACTGCTCAACAGTTGTTGTTTTATTGTCATTTATATTTTTAAGAAAATCTAAAATAACTGTAACACTCTAACTTAAAGACAGCAGCTATGAACAACTCTGGGCCAGGCTACACTGTCTGTTACTTGTGTTTGAGAAGAACTCCCGTCTCCATGTTTCTTGTATATTTAAGGCTGTCAATGATCTGACTGTTGAATTGACTGATGATATTAATCCTTCAAAGGCTGGAGGCAGACGGCACAGCACAGGCTTTCTTTTACATTAACCTCAGTCATTAGTGAATCCCGCTCCTCCAGTTTTTCCTCTCGACTGCGAATGCAATTAGGATGTGCCAGACTAATCGGCCAGGCATTTCAACGCTGCTGCTGAAATACTGTTTGGCAGAAATACATAAATATTCATGTACAGCACCAGTTAGTTCAAAGATGTAATGCAGCCACCCACCTCTAACTGGTTCTGCTAAATAACCACATGGTTGGAGCAAAGGGCAACTACATGTGAGCCTCAAAATAAAGATGGCTGCTGTTACCAGAGCTGCAGATGTTAGCGACACACTGCTAGCTAAGACATATCTTCATTTTGGCCCTGTGGCTATTCATGCTACTCCAATACATGATATATCATTACTTCACGAAATGCTGCTTTAATACTGGTTTTAAAGATGGAGTGGTTTATTTGACATGCTGCTTCTGCTAATGCGCTAATGTCGCTAACAGTGTCAGCTATGAAGGAAACGTGTACTGAAGGTGCAGCTCTGCAGCTGTTGCAGACGCTGATTTTTCTTAATAACTCTATGTGACGGTCTGCCTCATATGACTGAGACGTCTGAAGGATTTCTTCGAGTCTCTTGTGCTGTTTTTGCTTTCACCAGAATGTGCACATAACTGCAATGAGCAGCGAGTGCGCTACGACTGTAATGGGAAATTCACAGAGAAACTCGCAGATTCTTCAACTGACCGCTGCGGCACACCTGCACCAGGGCAAACCTCCGCCTACCCCACTCCTGCTTTACAGGTGAAAATAGAGCAATAGGGCCGCTAGTCTTTGACTTTATTTTTTTTCTGCTGTGTTTTACTTGCATCTATTTGAAAGAGTGAGTGTAAAAACAAAAAAAATATTTTATTTTATGTGCTGGAATGTACAGAAAATAGGTTTGTTAAACAAATT
>VUQP01020881.1:18880-29233 GCA_015108555.1 Coptodon rendalli
TCACTCACTATGTGTTAATAGACCTCTCTGCATCGAATCATGTCTGTTATTAATCTCTGTCTCTCTTCCACCGCATGTCTTTATCCTGTTTTCCTTCTCTCACCCCAACCAATCACAGCAGATGGCCCCGCCCCTCCCTGAGCCTGGTTCTGCTGGAGGTTTCTTCCTGTTAAAAGGGAGTTTTTCCTTCCCACTGTCGCCAAAGTGCTTGCTCAAAGGGGGTCATATGATCGTTGAGGTTTTCTCTGTATGTATTATTGTTGGGTCTACTGACTGTTGTTGTAATTTGGTGCTGTGTAAATAAAGTTGAATTGAATAGTATGGGCGCCTGGTGATGGTGTGGGCTGAACACTGACTAAAAGCTGTTGGTCCTCACAAACATTCAGGGACAGTTCATGATGGTTTTCTGCTCTCAGCCTCATCACATGCTCATTTTCAGTGTCTCTGTGAACAATCACAGATTTAACCTTCGATAAATGTGTCCGTCCGGGAGTCCGTACATCCATCCATCCTCTTCCACTATCAGGGTCTTCTTACCATCAGGTCACAGGGCTCACCTGCTGCCCTAGACTTACCTGATTCCTGGCAGTTTGTGGGAGTTTTCAGGCTTTGAATCGGTGCACAGTATTCCCATGAGTCGAGCCTGATCTCCTTATCTGAAGACCATGCTATAAAATAAATGTTTTTAACTTTCATGCTGCTGGACTCTGAGGTCTGTCAGACTTCACGCAGTGAAGCTCGAAGTGTTGTTGATGTCATCCACATCAGCCAAACCCGTCACATGACTGCGTTTGTCCGACGAAAGCTTTTCATTCATTTTTCATACTTTTCTGTTCCATGTGTGTTCGAGGGCTTCAGGGTCGCTGGGCTCTTGCTGTGATTACGCGCCGTTCTGGATAAGAGCTCCGGTGAAATGTCTGAACACAGTCATGAGCTCTGTCACCAACATGACCCGCGTGCTGCTGAGTGCCTCCCCCAAACTGAAATATTGACGATGCGCACACGGGGAACACTATTCTGCACTTTAAGAAAAGCAGTCGAAGCCTCAGCGAGGGGAAACAGCCCCGAGGTCCCGTCCATGAAAAATGGATGCACGTTAGCTAATGTGGCTAATATGAATTTAAACATGGCCGGTAGCTGTACAACCCCCCCCCCCCCGGGAGCTTTATAGGAACTGTTAATTGGCAACGAAGGTAAAAGAGCTGCTTCTTGCATAATAGCATACTGGCTGTGTTGTTTTTAACCTCCTCAGGCTCTCATTTGTAGGTCAGTTTTTCCAGGACTTCCCTGTGTGTCACAAAGGTGGAGAAGTTGTTTTTTAGTCAATACCTCGACGGCCAGCATTAAGCCTCCAGCCTTCGATTAAGGCAGAATACAAACTTGTGTATTTTAGCTTGTGTTTTGAACCCGGTCCTCCATCCTGTCAGCGAGTGTGTGAAGTGACTGCGATTTGAATGTGATGTTGGAGGAGGTGAAGTGATTAATATTTATTCCCCCCAGGCTCCTGATTAAATTGGAATTGGAGATATCTAATTTTTAATTTTTCAGTGGCGGTTCACAGCGAGGTGAATTTGTTTTACAGCGTTTAGAAAATTCCCTGCTCTTCTTTGTCTCTGTAGCAGGTCAGGTGTGGAAGAATTTATCGAGCTTGCTTGAGGTGTGGTGAGGACACGCTGCTGAAGTCCAGCTGAAGAATAATTCAGATCCTTTGCTTAAGTAACAAAAAGAGAAAGATGGGGAGGAGTTCCTCACTCGCATAAAAGAAAAAAAACTGTGAGGGGAAGAGTTCAACAATCCTCAACGTTGAAAGGGTGAAGACATTTCATCATAATCTTCTTCTTCTTTTAGGGTCTCCACAGAGGAT
The DNA here is from genome assembly GCA_015108555.1 of Coptodon rendalli. Classification (NCBI taxonomy): domain Eukaryota; kingdom Metazoa; phylum Chordata; class Actinopteri; order Cichliformes; family Cichlidae; genus Coptodon; species Coptodon rendalli. Next base: position 20,745 of record VUQP01020881.1, read on the forward strand.
TATCTGCCTCCACCTCCTCCCAGCATCCTCCGTCACACCCACCCTCTGCATGTCCTCCTTCACAGCATCCTCTGAGGTACACGCCGGGTTATGGGTGAAATACAGTAGAATTACGGCCCTGTGGTGAAAGACGTTCCAGCCATGTATTCCAGCCCTAACCATAACCTTATTCCTAACCTTAACCAGCTCTTTAATGAAGTGAAATAGTGTTTTCCAAAGCGTGTGAGGAAAATGAACGAACATGTGTGGATTGATTCCAAACGGTTCTCATGTTTCCTCATTTTTCCGATCTCGTCATTTAGGAACGTGTTGGATGCCCGGAAACGTAACATGTTGACGTTTTGTCACCTAGCGTAAAATATTACGCCTCGGGAGTGAGAACGTGTTGGTCTGGCAGCTCCATCTTCAGCATCCTCTGTCCAGTCCATGTCTCCAAGCTGCTCTGATCCTTTCCATTCACGTCACTCACAGTGAAGATCTTCGCATTTCCAGCTCGGCCTCTTCTTGTCAGAGCTACTATTGTCTAACCATTCCAGGTCTCAGTTGGTGCTCTCCTTCTGTCACAAACCACCCCGACACCACCCGTCTTGTGCATTCTTTAAACTCATCCACCTTCACTACCTCTGCTCCTTGCAGCTGCACAGTGATGCCTTCCTCCCTCTCATTCACACACTTGGATTCTGTTTTGCTTCCGCTGACTATCGCCCCTCTTCTCTCCAGAACACACCTCCACCTCTCCTCCACCCACTCCTTGCTCTCATTACAGATCAGTGTCCATCTGCAAACATCATAGTCCACAGAGACTCCTACCACCGCTGTCTCTCTGTCCTCTGGCCTTCTCTAAACATCTTCATCAACAATCTCAAAGCAAAAATCACACCTGCAGTGCCTCTTTATCATCCAAACATCCTGGATTTTCTTACTGCTCGAGTTAGAGAAGCAGGATAACTGCACAAATTACAACCTGAGCGAATGTTTCTATCGTACCAAGAAGGGAACATGGAGAGAGCAGCCATGCGCTGACTCCAGCGTGCTCTTTCTGACGTCTCGGCTCCCCACAACGATAAACTCATGAACATGACAGTCAGTCCATTCCACGTTTGAAGCCAGACGATGGATCTTCCAATACCTAAAACTTGTTGGTGCCTCACCCGTTCCCCTCACCGTGCTGTTTGTGAGGATGTCCATCACTCTAACATAACATCACATCCCCATTCTTCAGACAGGTTCAAACTGTGGTCAGCAAGTGTTAGCAAAGTGATGTTCAGGAATAATTCCACTGTGAATGAGCCGCTGTGTCCTGAAGACGTGGATGAACACCGACATGATGAGAAACAAGTGCTGCTGTGCATAAGAAAGGCAGACACGAAATGATTCTGATTGGACAGTGACAGTCCGACCCTGACACTGCAGCTCATCCTCACTGTTTCATGCACAGTGATCTTTACAGAATAGAATAGAGTTTATTAATCCCTCAGGGAAATTATGGCTCCAGCAGCACAACAGCAGTTCAGCTTAAAAACAAATAATGGAAGAAAAAAAAACACTAAGCAGGTAGAAATAATTCAAAATAGAAAATAAAGAATGAAATATCAGCAGCAGTAGAATTTAAAAGTCATAATTAAAGGAAGTCCAGTGTATACAGTCACAGCTGTTAGACAACTGTCAGAACTGAAGAAGCTTCTCGGATGAAACGTCCTCAAGAAACTTAAAGAAGTCCGGTCACTTTTCTTTCCCAGGTCCTTAGTGCAGAATGAGGTGTTGATGTCTTTCGGAGAGAGTCCTCTGTCCAAGGAGGACGGTCTGCTGTCATGGTGGAAAACCCAAACCTGGCAGCGCCGGCAAAGTCCTCCCTCAGCAGGAAACATCGCGTCAAAGCGCACGTCTGGCTTAACCTGAATCGTTGTTATTTATTCCTAAACTGCACCAAGTTCAGGAGAACGTGCATGAGCAACTGAACAGTGAGTCCCAGTTTCTTCTGTCTCTGAGTCCTTGAACAAAGAGACTCTAACCTCTCCCTAATATCTCTGCAGTCCACAGTCATGCTTTGTTTTGTCTCAGTAATTGTTCCAAGCTGAAAACATTCACTTTAGAAAGCTATAAAACAGAAAAGAGACAGCTAAAGATGGGAAATGGAATGAGATTTTAATGCATTACGTATGTTTATTAAGTGTAATAAACACTGAACCATCCATAATGTGTAAAATGATTCCAGTTATGTTTAAATATACTGGATGTTGTCGTGGTTTGTGCCTGCAGTATCTCAGGTTGTGTTGACTGTCTCCTCACCGAGCAGCAGCTGTTTGCATGTCACAGTTTTCCTGCCCTTGTTGATTTTTTATGCAAAAAGAGTACAAAAAAAAGTTTGCAAGCGTCAAAACATTTCACACTCGTGGGACATTTATCTGAGCGGCTGCTCGGCCGTCCACCGGGCGCTCCAGAAGTATTTGATGGCATTTGTCCTGAAGACTGTGAGAGCTGCAGAGGCCGTTAAGCCTTCCCACTGTGGACAGCGCTGTCAGAAAAATAAGACAGAGGCGGTTTAGTCGAGCGCGGAGAAACAGCCAGCGATGCTATTGTTTCCAGCAAAACAGCAGAAAGACGACAGAAAACAAATGCCGTGGAGAAAGAGCAAAGATCGCGTTGGATCTGTGTAACTGTGCCGGTCGACAAGCATGTAAGAGGGAAGCGGCACAAAACATCCACGATGTGCAGATTCAGTGAGAGTGGGACTCTCTGCAGATACAGAAAGAAAACAGCTGTTTTTAAGGAGAAAGTTCATTTTAATCTGAAGGTTTTATCATCTGGGATCACATCAGAGATGTGATATCACAAAGACCGAGCCCTGTTTAAACTGGTCTCTGTGGTCCTCATGTGACAAATTCTCATCTTTGTTTATTGAGTAGTGTAGTATTTATTTACAGCACTCCTCAGATTTATTTTAAAAGAACCATCGAGCCTTGGGCCTTCCTTTCCTGCCCCCCCGGTTAAATCTGTCCAGGTGGAGGCTGTGGTGCCGCTCCTTTCAGTCCTGCCACACCGTGTTGGCTGCACCTCGTGAGGGTGCTCCCTGTTCAGCTCTGGAGGAAGTTTAACCTGCAGCTGGTTGGTGTGCTCCTGATTACATCTCTGCTATCTGTCAAAAATAACTTAACAAATAAGATATTTGCAAGAATCTGAATAATGGTATTAAGAAAGCGTGCATGCTTCATTGTGACACGTTCATTTAGCTCAGCTCAAGTTGGACTGTTTACTGACAGTTTTCTTATTTTTAGAATAACACCACTGATTTTTCCCCTCCTAATTAGTTAATTAATGCAGATTGGCTGCTCTGCTGTTAGCACAGAGAAAGAAGGTCCTGGCTTTAAAAAAACATGCTAGGTTAATGCTGCCTCTCAGCCCGGTGCAGTCTTTTAAACCAGATTCTTAATCTCAGTGTTTTCACTTCCTGCTTAAATAAAGTTAAAAAAAACAACAACATCATAATGTAATTACCAGAAATCTCTGCTTTTATTTTGTGAACTTTTACAGTGCAGACTCCCAGCTTTAGTCCAGCAAGTTTTAATAAAAGTATAAAAGTATTAACACAACTAAAGAAGCTTTACTGTTGTGGACAAAAGATGTAGACAGACACAAGTCCCATCATCTGTCTGACATGGTGGAGGCAGTGTTATGGTATGGGCATGTATGGCAGCCATACTTGCCCATGTATCTTTCCTCTCATCACATCTCCTCTCATCTCCTTTATGTCCTTTATGTCCAGGTTCATCCATAAAAAAATCTCCAGAAATGCTGTCTGATCTGAGGACATGCGGCGGGAGGAGCCGTCCTGTCTGTCTGCACTAATTCATTGGATTTAAAATCAGGAATCTGAGCAGGTTGAAGTGGAGGCAGCGGTATGGTATCTGCCATACATGCCCAGTAGGTTCTCAGTGATGATTACTGATGATGTGACTGCTGAAAACCGCATCAGGACAAACTGTGTTTAGGACTGCATTCAGACCAGTACTGCAAAACCGCTCAGACGGAGCTTTATAGGATAATGAGCCAGAGAAATGGGATATTCTTCAATGTTTTTGTACACATGGCATTTAATTATTAGTTATTATTAGTTGTTATTAATCTCTGGCTCTCTTCCACAGCGCGTCTTTGTCCTCTCTTCCTCACCTCCAACAGTCGTTTCTTCCTGTTAAAAGGGAGTTTTTCCTTCCCACTGTCACCAAAGTGCTTGCTCATAGGGGGTCATATGATTGTTGAGCTTTTCCTTGTATTAGTGTGGGGTTTTAACTTATAATAAAAAACACATTGACTGTTGTTGTAATTTGGGGCTATATAAATGAAATTGAATTGAATTGAATGGTCAGTCACCTGATCTCGACCCAGCAAAGAAGATTTTCAGTTATTGAAGATGAAACGTAAACACACAGAGACCCACAACAAGCAGCTGAAGGTGTCTACAGACCCAGCAGTGCATCTCAGAAGAAACACCTCATTTGGTGATGTCCACGGTGTGACAACCCACTCCACCCACACTGGAGCCCATTGTTGTGGTAGTCGTTTCTGCAGACATTGGGAATGGACACATTTCCAGTCAGCAACACCGGGAACACCTGAGCCCAGCGTGCTACTGCTCTGCAAAAGCCATTAGAGTGTAGCTGCTGTGTGAGAGACACCTTCAGTTTGGTGTCTTGCACTAAACAACACAACATGCACCATTACTTCAATCATGCATTCACACCACTGATCATACTGCACACAGCGTGCTCACTCTAAGTTCTTTCTTTAATTTAAGACAAACAGCGCTGAGCAGCTGGTCCTGTGACAGTGGGTCCAAGCCTTCAGGCTGTCAAAGCATTTTGATCCAAGCAGTTTAATATTTATAATTATGTTTGTCTGATTATGTTCAGGTGTCTGAAAATGAGGCTCTTCTAAAAATGGCTTTAAATCGTCAACAGCTGCCGAGGTCAGCATTGCACTGACATCCTGATAGTTTGATTTAAAATCCACTGTGGTGGTGTGACAGACACATAGCTACAAAAAATCATCATGTCCAAATACTTCTGGATTTAATTACCTGGGTTTTCCTACTTTTCATTTGTATTTTAATTTTCAAATCCACGTTGAGAGATTGTGTCATTAAAACTGTGCGAGTCCTGGTTCGTCATTAAGAATGAAAACCTGTTGGTTTATTCACCGGGCCTGACCAGCTAAAAATATCAGGCCGCTGTCCTCGACTGTCGAGGGAGGCGGTTGATAATTTAAGCGGTGGTGAGTTGAATGTTCGGGCTGTAAAGTGCTTCTATACTGTAGAAAGGAAATTCATATTTTATTTGTAGATGAGACTCTGGCGAGCTGCGGCTCGCAGTTATTTTTATCCCTGATTAATGATGTGATCTGTGAAAATTAGCAGTGAAGTTTTCCATGCTCGCATCTTCAAGTGTCCTTACATCGTTACAGCTTTGTCTCAGACACACCTGTGTGGTGAACAGTGCAGAGGCCTCACGTGTGTCGGCGGCACGAGTTTAAAAAATGTGTTTGTCAGAGTCAGAAGTGAAGACGTCTGGAGGAGTTTGGGACGCTGAGGCGTTTGTGCGGATGTTGATATTTCACCTCCAGACTGAAGCCCGAGAGACTCAAATATGAAAGTTTAATGTTTTCCGTCTGAGCGTGTTGTCCGAGCTTCCTCTCCCTGTAGGTTATTGATCACCGTTTCCTTGTTTGTTGCTCGCCCTTCTCTGCTCTCCTGCGACAGCCCGAGTGTTGGAACAAGACCTTTCATCACACACGAGCACAGGCGCGCCGACGCCCTGCATCCTAATCTGGAGATCAGAGGAAAGCGTTGCCCGCTGGGGGGTCGCCTTTATGTCCAGGTTCATCCGTAAAAAGTCTCCGGTGAGATCGGAAATGCTGTCTGATCTGAGGAAACCCGGAGGGAGGAGTCGTCCTGTCTTTGCCTTTCTTCTGATTCATTGGACTTAAAATCAGGAATTTGAGCAGGTCGAAGTGTGCATCACAACGTAACCATGGATTACATCACATTTATGATGCGACATCACTTTAGTTTAAAAGCAACTTTTTAGGGATCATTTCAGCTGGTACAGCTGTAGACGACACACCTCTCCGTCATTCAGTATAAAGTGAATTCCAATAATCTAATCAGGAGGAAATGAGGGCACAGGTAAGCTGCTCAGTTACAGCGATGTGCAAAAGTCTTGGATCACCACTCATTTCTTTGTTTTACTTAGAAAACAAGAAATAAATGCAGTCATTTATTGCAATATGTGAAACATAGATACAAATACATGATATAAGGCACAAAGGTCCAATTCTACCACACAGCATGAGCTCACTGATGCAGCGTTCCTTAATTTCTTCAGGAATACTCCCAACTTCGAGTGCTGGCTCAGGACTTTTGCACGCTGCTGTAAATTATTCAGTGTTGGCCTAACCTTTGCAGTATTTCCAATCTGTACAAAGCAAAACATTGATGGAACAATTGACCAAACTGGACTCATCCTTTGAGGCGCGTGCTAATATTGAGTTGTGGATTAAAAACGCCTGTGTTTGTAGCAGATTGCTTTGGGTCAGGTTTAAGTTGTCCAAGCTGAGCTGAAGTGACATGAATATAACACGATCAGGATAACAAAGACTTCAGCTTTGTTAGAGTGCGGTTTAGGAAACTAGACGCAGGGAATCGAGATTTGTCTGCGATGCTCGTGGTGGACGGCGTGGGTGTGATTAACTAAACCCTGGCAAGTTTGTTAAATTGTACAATCATAAATGTATAGCAGCAGTTAACTGTTGTGTCACGCAGCCATGTGTCAATACAAAGGTTCCTGCACCCTGCACTTCTATCCATGGATTTGGATCTAGCATCCAGCATCAGTTTTGTCTCTGCAATAACCAACCCCGAAACTGGCAATAAGGAATGAATTCATCAGTAATTAATTGTGTGGCGATGATTCACGCCAGCCATCTTTCCAGCATGGATGTTCACGTTGTAAAGTGCGTGTGCTAATGTGTGACCTAATGACAAACTCTACTGGAGCCAAAGTGTTTAACTGTTGCCATAAATCTGTTCATTCCCCTCCTCGGCTTTCACCCACCTCTCACAGTTTCCAGCAGATTAGCGATAAAGACGCTGCTGGCAGAGGGGCACTCGTGGGTACACAGAAACCTCCCTCAGCACCACTTCATTAAGAAAATGCCATTAAGTTCACGAGGTGGCGGAGAGCATCGGGCGTGACGGAGGCACTCCTAAACTTGAAGGAACCATCGAGGGGTCCTAATATTTATGGTTTTCTCCAACAGTGTCTAACATGTGAGACCTGTGTGTCAGCAGGTTTCATTTCAGCCACATCACTGCTGTTGGAAAATGGAGAAATCAATAGAAACGCAGGAAGTCTCGAGTCCACAGCTGGCAGGAAAATACATAAAACCTGCAGTGACTGTGGAGGAGTCTTTTCATCACTTCAGAGTAAAGATGTGATTGTATGCATCTGTGGCGTGCACACAAATATGATTGGTCTCACGGTTCAGGCTGGGTCAGGTGACCCTGAACATCCCTGAGCTATGCTGCTGTACGCTCAGCTGGAGGATTTCCCATGATGCACTGAGCACCGCTCACTGCTGCCTTTGTCTTCTGTAGCCTGTGTTTTTTGTGTTTTGTGACTCTCAGGTTCTTTTTGAGTGATTTTGTGTCTCTTTGTGTTGTTTTTGCCTCTTCAGGCTTGTTTTGTCTCCTTGTGTCTGTTTATGGAGCTTTATGGCAGTTTTTCAAAGTAATCTTTTAAATCTTGTGGTCATTTGATGCTTCTAGCCAACTAGTCTTCCAGTCGGTCAACACCCTCCATCTTTGGGCGACCACTTTCAAATGCAGGTTGATTGCACAGTTTGCCTGATGGGAGGCAACAAGTCTCCAAACAGTTGCTGAAACTGCCAGCCAACTGACAACTGATCAATATAGAGGGACTGGAGTCTGATAAGTTTTTCTCGAGTGATTAGCGCCACTTCTTCCGCAGTGTACATTAATATTAAACAAATATGTAAGACTGCTTTCTTCCATTTGTGCAACATCTCTAAAATTAGAAATATCCTGTCTCAGAGTGACGCTGAAAAACTAGTTCATGCATTTGTTACTTCCAGGCTGGACTAATGTAATTCACTATTATCAGGATGTCCTAAAAACTCTCTGAAAAGTCTTCAGTTAATCCAAAATGCTGCAGCAAGAGTCCTGACAGGGACTAGGAAGAGAGAGCATATTTCTCCTGTTTTGGCTTCCCTTCATTGGCTTCCTGTTAAATCCAGAATTGAATTCAAAATCCTGCTCCTCACATACAAGGTCTTAAATAATCAGGCCCCATCTTATCTTAATGACCTTGTAGTACCTTATCACCCTATTAGAGCACTTCGCTCTCACACTGCAGGCCTACTTGCTGTTCCTAGAGTATTTAAAAGTAGAATGGGAGGCAGAGCCTTCAGTTTTCAGT
>VUQP01020884.1:7369-18246 GCA_015108555.1 Coptodon rendalli
CCGATTTTATGTGGTACACGGCGCTCAGGAATCTATCAAAAAATGTTTTAGTACGACTTTGGTAAGCTATGGAGCTGCACCGCTTGATGGATTGTCGGATTACGGCTACTGTAGTCTGGAGCCTCGCGGAGTAATACGTACTGTGCTTCAACATAATATTACCGTATTGTGTGTGTAAAAGGACCACAAATGGCACCTGTTAAGAGACGTGGTTACAAAGAGGATTTCAAACTCCAGGCTGTCAGTCACGCAGTAGAAGTTGGGAATAGAGCAGCTGTGAAATCTGTCTCTTTGTTATTATGCTCATCATCTTTTAGTTTACATTTTGACTGCACAATTGTGAGCTTTTTGTTATGCACAAAAACAACATTGTTTTCTTTTATTTATGGAGCATTATTATTTAATAACTGCTGATAATTTATTTCTGAGTAATTTCTTCATGTACATCTATGCTGTATGTTAATAATAGTGTCTGTGTGACATCTGGGACACAGCTTTGACTAAGAACTCTCTTTTTGTTCTTACCTTATGGCTTTAAAAAAAAAAAGGAGTGAGATATAAGACATATATAAGACAATTAAAGGTTAATTTAAAGGTTGATGTCATCAGAGTTTCACGGCACAGCCTTCAGCAGGACACTATGCTATGACTGTTCTGTGGGAGCGCCCTCACAGCTTCACTGCAGCATATTCAGTTCACACTTACCTCCGTTACTTTTCCTTCAACACTCACTGATGTCTTCTCCTCTGATCCGATGGCCTGTCCGATGGAGCAAACTGGGGTCTGGGAATAAACGAGCATCCGAGCTTCCATCTCCACATTCTCAGGAACATCAATGGGTGCTGTCTTTGATATGACGCTCTTTTTGGTCACTTTCATGACATTTTCCTCCATGATGACCTCTCTGAACAGATAGCAGCTCTTCTCCTGGAAACGCTGATAGCGCTCTCTTCCATACACCATCACTTTAATGCTGCCTGTTTCATCAGCCACTCCCAGGTAAAAGAAAAACTTCTTCTCTTTTTTTTTGGTTTCATATGTACGCAGACCAGATTTTGCCACAACTTTGCCAGCTGTGACTTTGTTTCCAAGGTCACTGCTGATCTTTACATCATGGATGGATTTCCTCTGGAGGCAGATGGAGAGTCAGCTCGCAGACAAACATACATCACAAAACAAGTCAGATGCTGTGATCATCCAACGAAAACTCAAAAATTCACTCACCCATGAAGGGATTTTTATCTCCTGAAAAGAAACAGTTAAACAGAAAGTCACTCATAGACTGAATATTGTAAATGTTCAAGAAACTGTTTTCAGAAATGTGCAAACAGTTATGTGGGAATCAAATCAGCCCACAGAGCTGATCTCTTTGGTGTAATTATGTAAAACTTGGTGTGATGTGACATGCAGTATTACATTAACTTTAAAAAAATCACAACTTCTACCTTGTCAGGCTGAGGGCTCTTCAGTCCATCTGTGAAAGGATGTAAAATGACAAAAGCACAATGGTGTAAAATGCATCCAGGACAGAAACAGCTGCATGATGCTGCTCACAGAGCTTCAGCTCTTTACAAGCACAGACAGCATGCTAATGCTAAGCTAGTCAAAAACCCAGAGTCATGTCAAAGGTCAGCGTATGCAGACTCCTGTCCAGCAGCCAGAGCCGAACTTTAACAGGTAACAAACAGTCAGGCTGCAGCCTGTTTCTACTGGTTCCTGTAACAGTAAAAGTAGAATGGGAGGCAGAGCCTTCAGCCATATGTGAGTTTCTTCTGTTTTGGGTTAAGGGGGTTGGTTGAGAATACACACACTGTGTTGGTGCGCGGTTGTGGGCGTGACTCATTTGTGTGTATTAAGCAATAAAGGTGTTGCACTCACCTGTTCACCTTACCTGCTTTAATGAGTGAAAAGGTGGGCTGAGCATGGGGTGAAACTTTCTGTTGACCGCAATTTGATGTCGCAACTTGTGGGGATTTTGGATTGCATGTACTGATTTGTGGTTTGGACAGTGTAATGGTTAAATTAATGGAACAAACAGCTCAGAAGTGCATTTTATGTTTATTGGTGTGCGTCTTTAGTATCCCCATATTCATCCTGCTGTGGCTGCAATAGCCTCTCTACTTTCAAGATTAGGCTTCAAACTTTCCTTTTTGCTAAAGCATATAGTCAGGGCTGGACCAGGTGACCCTGAATCCTCCCTTAGTTATGCTGCAATAGACGTAGGCTGCCGGGGATTCCCATGATGCACTGGGTGCTTCTCCTTCACTCACTATGTGTTAAAAGACCTCTCTGCATTTAACTATTAGCTCTTATTCATCTCTGGCTCTCATCCACAGCATGTTGTTTCTCACTCTCCCCCCTCAGCCAAACTGGTCTCAGCAGATCCCCCCCCCCCAAGGTTTTTTCCTGTTAAAAGGGAGTTTTTCCTTCCCACTATTTCCAACCACTTGCTCATAGAGTTTCATGTAATTGTTGGGGTTTTCTCTGTATTATTGTAATATTGTAATATAAAGTGCTTTGATACATCTCATTGTGATTTGGTGCTGTATAAATAAACTGAATTGAATTGAAATGGATCTAAAAATTGATATTGAGCATTTTAAACAAATTACATGACTGTCTGTTGGATAGTTAGCTCTTCATCTATTAGTAAATCTTCATGATGCTCATGATGTATGAGATGGAAAGCAGCACTGTTTCCTCCAGCACTTACCAGTTTCAGCCTCTCGCTCTTCATCTGAACTTGAATCATCCACAATGTTGTTCTTCTTAAAGCCTGAACACACACAGCTCAACATCAACATCAAATAAAATATTAATCTCATGATTGTGACCACAGCTCAGTAGCTCATATAAAGATCACTGCCACAGTTTCAGGGTGTGTTTGCCTACCAGCTTCAGGCGTTTTCTCTGCTGACTCTGATTCAGTTTCACTGCGTTTCCTCTTGTTTCCTGAAACAGAAATGAATCCAACTTGTGAGAGCATGTGTGTGTCAGGTTTTCACTGAAGAGTCAGTCAACATAAAGTCTGTTTCTTTCATACCTACACCAAGCAAATATAAAAACACTAGCAGCGATTACTGTTCAGTCTGTTCACATGTAACTCTGCATCTGCAGCAGCTTTATAAATAATACATAATTTGAGCACTTTGGTAAGAATATCTTACCAAAGAAAGTCATAATCTGCAATCAACAACTACAAGGAGAGAGGTTACACCCCGTACATATGGACTTCCAAAGATCCACAAAGAAGAGGTCCCACTCAGACCCACTGTTAACAGTATAAACTCAGTCACCTACAAAATTTCCCAGCACCTGATCATCACTTTACTTCCATTTGTGAGGAACACATCCCATCACATCAAAACCTCCAATGATTTCACCAACAAGATCCACAAACTTGCACTGGACCCAGATGAAACCACAGTGTCCTTTGATGTGTCTCTCTGCACGACTACAACAAGCAGCTCCTTAGAAAAAGGAATCAGTTTCAGCCCCGACCAGATTTAATGGTAACGGTTCACACTCTGATAGGCACCTTCGCTCACAGCCTTTTTCCACTAGTGCCTACTTGGATCGGCTCAGCACGCTAAGTTTTCCATTTTGCAGGTTATGGTACCCGGTACCTTTTTAGTACCGACTCCGCCGCGGTTTCTAAGCAATCCAAGGCCATCTGGAAAATGTGATGTCAACAGACTGCAAGCCACTGATTGGCTGGTCTGGTTGAGCTATTTGAAAATCAAAACAGTCATTTTTGAAAGCCAGCAACAAGGAAAATTGCTGCACAGGAACAACACTGTGGTCCCAGAGTCTGAGTGAGAGTGACATGACTCCAGCAGATCCCGGGAACAACATCGGAGAGCTCTGTCTGGAAGAGCACAGTCCTGGGAACAGCTAAGATACTGCAGGACCCTCAAGCTCCCAGGCCTCTGGTAGAGGACCCGAGCTTGGAGGATAGACCGCCCACAGGGGCCACTGTGCGGTTTGGGATGAACTAGACAGGAGAGCGGAAGCAACGCAACCTACAAGTGCCACACATTTATGAACTTCTGTAACAGATATGGGAGAAGATTTGATTTCTATTGTAGAAAGAAGCCACGGGTGTGTTCAGCTGTTATATCTGCCAAAGGCGGCTACTTTGATGAGTCAGAAGTTTAGAATAGATTTTATTCTATAAATTGATTCCATGATTTCTTTTTAACTCCAATTGCTTTTTTGTGCTTTACTACTTTTGACCAGAATAACACAAAAAACTTTCACAAATGCTCGATCCACTTCTGCTAATTTGGAATTTGTTCAATTGCTGCTTTACAATGAATAGTTTGGTAGGACAAAGTAATAAAGACAATTATAATAAAACGTTAGATTCAAATTTTAATATATTTAAAAATGATTTACTATTACACATGAGATTCTTTGGAAAACCTGTAGACGCCTGACCAAAAAAAAAAGAAATATCAAAGAGTGAACTCACCTTTTTTCCCCTCGTTTTCTTTGTTCTTCAGTTTTTCAACAAAGGGGCGCAGCTGGTCCTGGACTGCTTCATCCTTCCTTGGTATCCAGAGCATTGCTTCATCGATTTTCTGGATAGACTTTTCCACCCCGTAGAACTCGATGATTGTCTGAGGAATGGTTTCTCTGGACTTGGTAGTCTTCTTCTCTTTGGGGATATCCAGAAATTCCAGCATCTTTTTGAGCTGTGGCTTTTTCAAATCCTCAATGATGAAGGTCAGTGCTTTTTTCCACTCTGACTCTGAAATTGATGACATCTGAGGCACAGAGAAAATAATAAGCAAAACATACTAATACTGTTGTATGTAGCAAATTAAAGCCTCTAAAACCTTGTAAAAACATGTAGACTAGCACAGAGCCTTTGTAGTCTATATTTTGGATGCTTCTTATTTCACTCTGTGTAGCGTGGATACATGTTGTATGTATATATCATGTGTACTATGGTGCCTCAAAAACTCTGCAAAAAAAAAAAAAAGCATGATGAAGTCGATGTCAAACAGACAATAAATCTGCCGTTTCTGCCGGTCAAGCACCGCTGGATTTTGTAACAAGTTTAGGAACAATGCTACAAATTAAAATAAATTTGTCATCAACTGGGAAATTTTCTAATTTGAATCTGGTGAGTAACACAAAGTGGAAGAGATGAAAATGATTTCATCTCCCTACTCAAATTAATCTAGATTCCTGAACTGAACTTGAACAACAAGAAGCAGCTGAGCTGCAACTTAATCTACACCAACATTTTAAAAAGAAAACTAAAGATGCTTTCATCAGCTCCTTTAAATCGATCAACTACTCAAGTAAAGTTAATTTATTTGGCTTCATGCTGTGCACTGCCAACATTTTTAAACTCAGGCTACGTCCACAATAATACGTTTTCATTAAAAAACGCATCGTTTCTCTCCGTTTTGGCCTCCCGTCCACACTGAGAGCAGTGTTTTGAAAACGCTCTCAAAAACGCATACATTTGAAAACGGTGCTTTTGCGTCGCAGTGTGGAGCGCGAAACCGGAGACTTTTTGACAATGATGACACATTTTAGTCATGTGATGCAGTCAAGTGACCAATTAAACTAAGATAGCGGAGCGCATTATACAGCAGTTTTTACTTTGTTTGACAGCCCTATTAAAGATGAATATCAGTCTGTACATGCTCCAGATAGCTTTTCTTCAAATTCTTTAATTCTCACTCGCTTTTGCAACTTTGTACTTTTGTGTCACTCACAGCAACGTAGCCTCAGTGGACACACTGATCCTTCCTCGTCTTGCACGGTCTCCCACCCCACTCTCCCAGTGAACCAAGCGCTACATATGCTTCATCGTATGTCCTCGTCTTAGCCTTCGGGAGACTTTCGCTTCATTATCTGCGTATCTCTCCGCCTTTTCATCACTATTAAATATTTTTCTTGAGGGTTTGTTTACTGCACTTCAGATCTCCTGCTCTGTGTCGTGTGTGCGCATGCCCCAAACCCTGCCACCTACTGCAGTCTATGTGCAATTACACTTGCCTGTTCCCTGGGGCCAGACTATTTGAGAAGGACTGACTTAAACTGATAGTTTCAGTTCTGGTGTCCTTGTTTTCCTCTCAGTTAACGATTCTGTCACTATTTAGCTAACATAAACTAATCTATTATTCTAAGTCTGCCACTCTAAAATCTTGCACTGCTCAGGATGTAGTGCTGCTCACTCCTGCCACTTTAACATATATTTATTTATACATGTGTGTTAATTACTGTACTATACGGCTGAGTGACTTGTCTCCTGCTCGTCAAACACGTCATTGCAATGTTGACCGTGTGCTAACTTTCATATGACAAATAAAACAAAGAAAACTCTAACAACCAGCCAACCCGATGACGTCACGCTTCGCTGACCGAAGATGGCGCTGAACATGTTTTAAACACTTTAACCACGTTAAACCCCCTCACTGCTGCTTTCATGCAGCCCGGTTTTAGAGAAGTTGAAACCGCTTCAGTTTCTATCGCAGATAAAACGAAGTTAGTTTTGTTGAACATGTTTTCTCTGTGTTCCAGTAACAGCATTAACACACACTCGATGCTTTTAGTAAACTCAGCTGCTACAGAGAGTCTACACGGAAAGCATGCCGTGAATAACAGAGTCCGTGAAAACGGACACGGACACTCCGACCTGCTCCCGATCACGCGACGTGTTCAGGGTAACACGGTGATTTAGCGGCTAAAAGCAACGACTGTAGAAAAAGAGACTTTCGCGAAACCGAGCACTAACATCCCGTCATCTCGCTCAGCAGCAAAACAATCATAAAGTAGTGAAAGAATGCTCACCTTTCTTTGTTTTCGTCCACAGCCTGTTTCCTGTTGCTGTCGCTCCCGGTCTCCGTACATTTGAGTTTGGCGGGATTTTCGCACCGGGGCGGAGTCAACGTCCGCGTGCCTGCCTTTTTAAAAAACTTAGTAATAATAATAATTGTAGTATTATTACCAGAGCTCTGCTTAGATTATTCAGTGTAGAAATACACCCAAAGTAAAGCAGCTGCCTTTCTATTACATGTTTATATGGACAGTGTGGATACTGCAGTTCTCCACAGCCCGAACTCACCGTCTAACTTCTCTAATACTGGAAACTAGCTATTATAAAACTCCAGCATTCACTTTTGTAAAAAAAAAAAAAAAAAAGGAAATTCAATTTTGGACTTTGGAATATTGATGACTCACATTCAGGTTTTCTTAAAAAAAATAAAACATGCACATAAAAAAACCCTCACAAGGCTCATTTTGGTTTACCCTGAAGTTTTTGAAGAACAGACTTATTTTAGTTTCAGATGTTTACAGAGTAACAGTAGATATATTATAGCACAACTTTATATTCCACACTCACTAACCCAACTTGGATTTGGTGGGTATTTTAAAACCCAGGTTTAATATTTGTAGAGCAATTCATTGATGACATCCTTTTCCCCCATATCGGTTTTTAGTTGTGCACAATTTCGTTTCAACACACTGGACAGGTGACACAATTTTATTTTTAAAGGAAAGCTTAAATTCCTATAGCTATTAACACTATGGTATCTTCTAAAGTATCAAGTCTCCATCTTAGCATCAAAAAATGTGAACTAATGGCAACTAAAGATTGTTCTGAAGCAAATTCTGAAAATACTCCAGTAAAAAATATATAATTTAAACTAAAGGTCAACACAGAAGAGGTTTCTTAAAAATTTTACTTTCATAATTAAAAACAAAACAAACAAACCAAACAAAATGAACCCCATTTAAATCCATGAGGAACATTTTTCCACAGTAACTGAAATGAAGACGACTCCCTGTAGTTTTCCACTCACACACTTTATTGCAAACGATGTTCCAGCAAACACAGACCCACATCAGAGACACAGCACCGCCTCGTGTCCTCCGATCTGTTCGAGCAGAGGAGGATGCCTGAGCAACGCCTTCATCTTTGTTCTTGTGACACAATAAAACCGCCTCAGCTGATGGTGAAGGCATCCTCGGGGCTCTGCCCCCCCAGTTTCCTTGTTAATGTGATTAATGTGGCGAGCAGATGTGAGTGTTTCACACTTTTGGTCACTTTCATGTCCAACAGAAAGGAATGAAACAACAATTCACCCAACAACAGAACAACAACAACAAACACATAAATACAAAATAAATAATCCAGGTGATGCCTGACCCCGCCCCCTTTTTAATCTTAGCCAATCAGATTCTTCAGAGTTGAGACTTAAATAAACTTTATGGACAGGAACCAGGTGCTCGAGGTCAAAGGTCAGGCCATCGCCGCAGGTCTTTATGTCACCATGTACTCCTGCCGCTTGTTGAGTCGGACCTGGCAGAGCGAGATGGCGCCCACGACCACGTAGACGGCAGCGGCGATGAAGCAGTTGATGCCAACCTGGTTGTAGAGACTGTAGATGTTCTGAGGGGGACTTTTACTGCCGGAAAAAAGAGGGAGAAGAAGAGTTTATCTGCTGTTTGTCATCTGTCAGACTGACCCTGCTTCTATGACGCGTCGCAGGGTCTCAAGCTCGGGTCGAACCGACCGAGCAGCTTTTAACCCCCAACTCACTCGTTACGGATGTCATCCTCGGTGAACGGGACGTCTTCGATCAGCACGGCTGACTTGGCGCTGAAGAAGATTCCCAACATCGCCTGCAAGAGAGCAAGACACGGGGTCAACATGAGGCTCGGGGACCCGTCAGGGCCACAGCTACAAATCGAACCTCGTCACTGAGTTTAAATGTTTTCTGTTCACTGCTTCATCTGAGGACTTATTCTGATAAGAAAAGCAGGAAGTGATCTGTTGAATATTGTAACTGACAGACCTGAGACCTCAGAACCTTTAAACAGGGTTCATACAGGTGCTTGAAATCTTTGTAAATGCTTGAATTTTAATATTGTCTTTTCAAGGTTTGAAAAGTGCTTGAATTTCAGATGTGCTGCTTAAAAGTGCTTGACAGTGTAACTGTAGTTATTTGTGGTGAATGAAATATCTGATTGAATAGTTTTCTTATCAGACAGAAATAAAATGAGTCGCAAAATGTAAAAGCAAAATTTCCCTGCCTGGGTGCCTTGTGCCTCTTCATGTCTGTTTCAAGGTGTGACCCCGCCCCTCCCCCAACAGTCGGGGCTGAGTGCGAAACATACCTGCAGTTGCTGTTTTAACGAGTGTTTGATGGAAAAGGACAAAGGCAGAGTTTACGTTCTCCAGTCGCATCACAGGTGAGTCCCAGTAAATAATTTTCCAGTAGGTGTACGTTACACATGCAAATTTTTAAAATTATGATTATTATTATTATTTTTTTAGCTATCAAACTCGGTGGAGAAATGATTGAAATGCACTGTGTGATGCAATATGGCAGTGCTATTATAGGAGTTAGTTATGGCATAGAGCTGTATGAAATATGCTGTGAACTTAGCTAACATTACTTAGCAGCAATATGTGTAATATGAGTTACTTTGGTGGGCGACCGTGGCTCAGGGGGTTGGGAAGGGCACCTGTAACCGGAAGGTCGCCGGTTGAATGTGAGCGTGAATGAATAATGTCATTGTAAAGCGCTTTGGGTGCCTTGAAAAGCGCTATATAAATCCAATGCATTATTATTATTATTATTACTTTACTCAAGTGAAAGCTTTAAACATTAGCCGGATACATTACTCGTTAACTTAAGGCGCCCAGAGTCTCCATTCAACATTTGTCAAAAGTACTGACTTTAAACTATATACCAGTTTTTAAATTGTGTTAATAGGCCACGTAAAACCAAAGTGATAAAAAAAATACATGCTACGTTTTTTTCTGAATAAAACAGTGGTGTTTACTATGGGAAGAAACGGTAAACCCGGCGTTTTCTAAGGACAGCGCTAGCAAAACACCCCTTCCCTTCCCTATTGGTGTTCAAGCGTACCATGTCAACCAATCAAATTATATATATGGCAACATGTGGCATTTGGTTGTTTAGGAAGAGGGGGAAGTTGTAGGAGTGACGCCGGCAAGAGCGAGCGAAAGAAAGGGAGAGAGTGAGTTTTCACATGTGAGAGATTTGTGACGTTTACCGTGTTTGGAGTCTCAAGTTAGTGTGTTGCATTTTGTAGTTAGTATGTAGTGTAGTCGTTGTTTTGTGTGTCAGTTCTACTAGTGAATGTCACGGTTTCTGCAAAAAAAGCCACCAAACGCAGATTGCAGTGTAAACGCTATCTGCAGGAGTGATACACCTCCAGGGCCCTGTTTCAGAAAGCCGGTTTAGAAAACTCAGAGTTAAAAACAATTAGTTCAATCAACGCGGAGTTGCTTTAACCCCAAGTTAAGCGCGCGCATAAAGCCCTGATTAGTGGAGCACAGATTAAGCGAGTCACCATGGAGACGGAGGGAAAGAAGGCGCGGTCAATGTATGTTACAGCGCTTGAGGCCGAAATTCTGATGGCAGCATATGCCGATAACATGCAGATTTTGCGGAAAAAAAGTAACACAGCCTCAGCTGCAAAAGAAAGGGAGCATGCATGGCAAAACATAGCCGACAGAGTCAATGCGTGAGTGTTAATTTAAACATTGATCTAGGGATTTCCACCCATTTAACACGTTATTTTTTTATATTTCAATTTATTTTTTATTTTATACATTTTATTTTGTGATGTGATGTGAGCGCAGGTGCAACCCAACAGGCCCCAAACGTTCCTGGCAGCAAGTAAAAATGAAATATAAAAAATGTAGAGGAAGAGGGTCCAGCCACTTCTCCAACAAACCTTTCCTCAGTAAGATGTTCAGCACTGATGCACAACCAACCTAAGTAGGCATGTACTATGAATGTCAATGCTATTTTCTGTGTTTCAATAGCTCCCTGTAAAGCAGCTGTACAAGACCTATTTGATCAAGAAAATAAAAA
>VUQP01020888.1:5565-19196 GCA_015108555.1 Coptodon rendalli
CAGGTGTGTTTTGTTTTTTTTTGGTTTGTTTTTTTTTTTTCTTTTCCCTCTTTTTTTTTTTTTTTTTTTAATTTTCTATATTGTCTTTATTTCTTGCTGTAGTTGATGCCTTCTTTCTACTTCATTACAGAATCTCTAATCCCAGTCCAAAAACTGCAGCAGGTAAAGCGTTGGTTCACGTATCACTGCACCAAGCTCACTGAACCTTCGTAGCAGAACAAGGACTGTCAGCTGCAGTCTGTGACCATGGAGTTGGAATTCATCTCTGGGATGAGACATATTGTATGTGGAGAGGCAGCTGATTATTTTGCTCTAGAATTTGCCACACATACAAATGCAAATCTGTGTGAAGCACTGTGCTGCCTATCCACTGAGTAACCATGGGGAAACTAGAAGACTGAATACGATGTGTGCACACACAAATTTCTTGAAACACATGCACTCACAGTATGAAAAAGACACTCAGCTATCATGCTGTGAAAGGCTGTTGTCAGGGTGTTGTAACTGTGCCATAATGCTGTTTGTATCACTGCTCACACAGCAAAATAAAAGCACTACTTAGGTGACAGGGCTCTCCCTCTGTTTCTTTATCTTTCTCCCTCTTTCTCTCTACCCTTCATTGTTTCAGTTGAAATTTTTCTTTTCTCTCCATGCCCTGTCAGTCTCTTATTACACCATGCCTGTCTTTCTTTAGTTGTCTCAATCCTTCTTCCCTCCCTTTGTCGCGTGTGAATGTCATTTTGTCAGCCAGTTGTCATTTTGCCTGCTGTCTCTCTCATGCTCTTCTCCTTTTTTACCCTCCTGAAAGACTAATGAGTGATTGCATGCTGAGGGATGGTTAAAATATGGGAGAAAAGGTAACCTAAACTGTGATAGCAAGCAAGAATCTGAGATACTGAACTCAATAAAAATGATTCAATGAGGAAAAGAAATGGCAATGCCTTTTGAAACTTTGCAAAGTTGATGGTTACAATGTGCATAACATCCCTCAAGTTAGTCAGAGGTAATTCTGTAAGGACAAAACAACATAGAAAAATAGATACATTTGTTATTGATCATCAGCTTGATATGAAGGAGAAAAGTGGGCATGACCACCCCCTTGGAAGTTCTAGTCTTACACACTTTTAAATATCCCAGCTTCACCATGATCTCCATGACCAGCTGCTCTCGCACTCAAAACACCTCCAGTTGTACTTAGAGTTGGTACACAGTCTTGGGTGGGGGTGATGATATCTTACCCCTGACCTCAGGGGTAAGATATCATCGAGCTCTTCTGGACTGAGATCTCAGATGCTGTTCCTGGGATCTACTGGAGCCCCTCGCCTAGCTTGGGAGTCACTGCACCTAGTGCTCCGATTACCACTGGGACCACTCATGCCTTCATCTTCCACATCTTCTCGAGCTCTTCTTTGAGCCCTCCAGCTTCTCGTTTTCCTTCTTCCTGATGTTTTTGTCATTCGGTATCGCTACATCTATCACTACGGCCATCTTCCTCTAGTTGTCCACCACTGCTATGTCCGGTTGGTTAGCCATCACCAGTTTGTCCATTTGTATCTGGGAGTCCCACTCGACCACCCTAGGGGCCGTCTCCCATTTTGACCTTGGGACTTCCTGGCCATACTTGGCACAGAGTTTGGCCTGAAGTATGGCCTTAAATAACTCAAAACATGTTTTATATTTTAGATTCATCAAAACAGCCACCCTTTGGTTTGATTACTGCTGAAATGGTTTTCCAACAGTCTTAAAGGAGTTACCAGAGATGCTGAACACTTGTTGGCCCCTTTGCCTTCACACTGCCCTCACACTGCATTCCATCTTATCCCAAAACATCTCAATTGGGTTTAGGTTAGGTGACTGTGGAGGCCAGGCCATGTGGGGCAGCACTCCAATAATAACTCAAATAACCCTTACACAGCTTGGAGGTGTTCATGCTTCACGGTGGGAACGATGCATGTAGAGACCATCCATTCACCTTTTCTGAGGTGCACAAATACACGGCGGGTGGAACCAAAGATCTCATATTTGGACTCATCAGATCAAAGCACAGATTTCCTGGTCTAATCTCCATTCCTTCTGTTTCTTGGCCCAAACAGATCTCTTCTGCTTGTTGCATTTCCTTAGTAGTGGTTTCTTAGCAGCTATTTGACCATAAAGGTCTGATTTCCCCAGTCTCCTCTGAACAGTTGATGTAGAGATGTGTCTGCTACTGGAACTCTGTCTGGCATTTATCTAGGCTCTAATCTGAGTTGCTGTTAACTTGTGATTTCTGAAGCTGGCAACTTGGCTGAATTTATCCTCAGGAGCAGAGATGACTATTGGTCTTCCTTTTGTGGGGCGGTCCTCATGTGAGCCAGTTTAGTCGTAGTGCTTGATGGTTTTTATGACTGCACTTCGGGACACATATAAAGCTTTAGCAATTTTCCCAACTGACTGACCTTCAGTTCTTAAAGTAATGATGGACTGTTGTTTTGCTTTACTTAGCTGATTGGTTCTTGCCATAATATGAATTCTAACAGTTGTCAAATAGCTGTGTACCAACCTGACTTCTGAAAAACACAATTGATAGTCCCAACCCCAGCCAAGAAATTCTAGAAATGACATGGCACGCCTGTGAAGTAAAAAACATTTCAGGTGACTACACCATTGAGCTAATTAAGAGAAGGCCAAGGGTTTGCAGCGCTGTCAACAAAGCAAAGGGTGGCTACTTTAATCAACATTATAAAACATAATTAGAGCTATTTATTATTATTATTTTTTTTGCTACATAATTACGAATATTTTGCTTCATGTATTTACTTAGTATGTATTTACAATGTAGAAAGTAGAAAAACAATCGGAAAAAAAAAAACATTAAATGAGAAAGTGTGTCCAAACTTTTGACTGGTAATGTGACATTTGAAACGTTTTTCAGAGTGCTACCATCACCCTGGCAAATCAGCTTAACTATTCCTGTCATTACACTGCCCATTCACTACAGACAGCAGAGTATAGACCTGGTACATATTAAAATGCCTGTTAACATAAAACTGTTACTCAAATCCAAAGTGTTTTAGATTAAGGCTGCTTTAATAAATCCTTAATTATTACGTGCATGAGTAAGGATGTGACAGCACAAAATGTTTTCTGTTTATCTTTTGCAAATCAGCTCTTACACATAGATTTATAATCACATAGGTTTATAATCCCTCACTCCATCTCGACTGTCAGCTTTTTTTTTTTTATCATGCACTCTAAATTTGCAAGAACACACACAATCCATGTCAATTCTTAAGAGATGCGTTTGTCCTTTTATCAAAAACATATTGATTTTCCTTTGGCTGCATCTCATTGATCTCAATTACCATACTGTTTCTGGCAAGGAACACATGCTTAAAGTCTGCGCCTACACTGTGTTATTTTTGTTAGTAGATTATGCTGCCCCTCATTGGGTCTACTTGATAATGACCCACTAAATTGTAGTTTTGGTAGATTGCATTGGTCATTACTGAAATAAACTATGCTTTTGTTTATAAATTCGAACATTATTAGTAGTTCTCACACAGAACTTTCCACTTCCGTTGGCACATTTTTGGGGGATTTGCAGCTTCAGGCTAATTTGGCTCACTTCATAAATCTGTAGTGTCCAAATTGCAAAGGCTGAAACTTAATTATTCACTTGGTTAATAATTGTTTCTTGTGCAAATGCATGTTGTTTGAGGACTGCCATTTAGGACTATGGTAAAGACTAATGCTTATGTTTAGGGTGTTCCAGTGTCTTCTCAAATGTGTTGTTTCATGTTGATGCAAGCCTATTAACATTACAAAAAAAGAGCTTATTGCAATGCTGTATGTGACAAAGCATACACCTTGATCAAGTCAGGGTTATGTATATTGGCGATAGGACAGGAAGTACAAGTGATATAATGTGATGCTTAGCTACTTTATTTTATTCACTGTTATTGGCAGACAAAATATTGCTTTTCTCCACATTGCAAAAGCCATAACATTAGCATTAAAAACCCATCTTACAACACACA
The DNA here is from genome assembly GCA_015108555.1 of Coptodon rendalli. NCBI lineage: Eukaryota > Metazoa > Chordata > Actinopteri > Cichliformes > Cichlidae > Coptodon > Coptodon rendalli. The sequence goes on from VUQP01020888.1 coordinate 9,582, forward strand.
TGCAGTGTCAAACAATAAGCACTTGCCCTCTTACTCATACTGCTGTCTGTGTCTCACGCTCATAAACACACACACAAATCCACAAACACACTCACAAACACACACATGCAACACGCATCACACTCCAGGGAGTGTATTGGCATTTCACTACAGCTTATTCTGTTATGACGTTACTGAGCCTCCCAGACACCTCTCAGACAGATTGGCTTCTCATCTTTAAGACAGCTGATAATGAATTTAAAGCACGGCCCTTGGCTTTGGCATACCTGTAGAAAGCACAATCCCAGACGATGAAAGAGGTAGACACTATGTGCCTTGGCAAGACATCATAGCAGCAAATGTAAAAAACTTGTGCTGGTGTGAGGGTAAATTGGCAGGTTTTATGAAAGGCAGTCTATCTCCATTGCGAGATGCTCCAAGAAATGAATGAGATTTGCTTTTCAGTGATGTCCTGCAGAAATCTGGAATCTCTTAAGTGACAGATTGTTTAGAATACACAATATCTGGTTAAATTTCCCATTGACAGCCATGAGAGTGTTCGATAAGATTCAGTTATTTGGCTTGGTTATGTCTCAACACTTCATATGTCACACAACGTCAGCTGTCAATTACACTATAAAAGATTGAGATACAGTGTATTGTTTCTGCAGCCACGGTATAATTCTTCACACTGCAGGGGCATTTTCTGGATCACAGTGAAAAGACAGTAAGATGGAATGCATGAATCAAAATGTTCTATTTTTGGAAACTGAAGAATTTTTTTGGAATCCTACAAGATTTTAATTGTCAATTTACTATCAGCAATCAAAATCAGCATACAGTGCACTCAAACTAGTTATGGCAATGAAGAGGCCAGTAATTCTTTTAATGTGCTCTAATGGTGAATAAGGTTTTATAGGGTGCGTGGCACCATGCACAACCTCAAACAACAATTTCAATCGTAGCTAGTTGCAGGCTTTGAAATTCTTTGGGTTACTCATGCAGCATTATTTTTGCTCATGAAAGTGTTTTGACTTTTTCCCAGAAAGCTGATTGTGTTCATCAGTGTTTTCAGGGGGAGAAACATTTATTACTCGTCCACAGGACTTCTTCAGTCCCAGCAGACAGCAGGTTTCATCAGTCTCATAAACAACATTGTTAAATAATGACTAAAACTAGCACGAGTGCCTTACAATGAGCCACAAGCTCAGTTTCATAATTGTTAATATGCAAATCATGATGACCGTTGATCAGTGGCCGTGAGTACTGTTCACACAGTGTTGGAGAATGGCTGCAATCACAGCACTGTAAAATGGTGGAAGGTGAACTCTTAGACCCCCACCTTGGTTCAGGCATGATTGTTTCCTTTTCGCAAAAATGGCCAAACCAGCATTCCTCCCTGTTCATGATGTTAGTCATTATCATGGAAGGATAGGCCACTACCCTGTTAGACAACAGTCATTGTTTACCAGGTCAGCTGACATTGAAGAGGTCATTTGCATGAGTGATGAAACGTTTCTCCCATCAAAAAAATAGCTTCCTATTGAGCATGCATGTATTGACGTCTGTATACAACTCTATGACAAACAAGTAGGAACCTTTTCATTAACTTTATTCAACAGTGCTACTCACACATTATTTTGGTGATATCTTGGTTGTAGGATATTTTAAATCTGATTTTTGAATCTAATAATATGACTATAACTATCACCCCAATCTAAGCATGTGAGGAAAACAACAAATCATAGGGTGAAGATTGCACTTAATGGCCTAACATAACAAGGTTAGTTGGCACTCAGTAAGAAGATGAGCGCTGGTGTGGACGGCTACAGTAAATGAAGCTGCCTGCTTTCTTTGGAGAAAAGGCATTAATACAGTTTAAATGGCTGCATTTATTAGTACAGTAGCCATAGGGAGATAGTCACTGCATTTTCACAATCATTCATACTTCATATATTGTGTTAGCAGCCACGGTAAAGAACAAATGGCAGTGCATTAATGTTAAACACAACCGAATGATGATAATGCTCCCTTTTTTTCTCCAAGCTTAATAGCTCCAGCCTCAACCACCTTTCACACAAATGCTCTTGTAACTGTGTACAGAGAGCCATCATGCATCCAACTGCTCTCTTGAACTATTATATTCACATCACTGGTCACGTTGCCTCAGTAAGTGAGTCTGGTCTTTTCATATCCCTTTTTAAATAATCATCTTCACAATATGGTGGAGTAACTTACAACCCTACCTCTCACAATAGTATAGATAGAGGAGTTGTGTTGATGATCTTGTCTATCTTCCTGGAAGTGAAACAGGACTGAAATTCTTTTTTAAGATGTTCCAGAGAACTAGACAACCATGATGACTTGCATCACCAAAGATATCCTAGTAAGATGCAAATATTTAAAGTAATAACGCTCACTCTGAAACTTTAAACTGACAAAAAAAATGCCCAACTGATAACATGCTGATTAATTAGATCAAAGAAATTATAAGAGGTTATTGCATTAATCCCACTAACTAATGTTAGTAGGATAAGTATGGATAGATGTGGCTTAATGCGGAGATAATTTATGATAATCTAGGAGTAAATCAAAAATGGATTGAGTACCAAAGACAATTACTTAGTCTAAGTAAGAGAAAACAGCATCAATATACTGGATCAGACAGTCAAAGAGAGAGTTAAATGAGATTTTCCATGGGATGAAAGGCAGCTTGCAGATAACGAAGTGCCCTCCTTGACTAGTGGCCAAAATAAAAGGAGGGACACAAAAGCACATGAACACTGTCTCAAATAAAGACACAGTGAGAAGACTAAAACCATAAACAGGCATACACCATTATCAAGTGGATACTGGCTTTTGCACACTAATCCCAGTCAAATCCCTTTGGAGAGCAATGAGACTGGCACCATCACACAGCCATGTGTGTATAGAGTATGTATGAGTCTGTGCCTGTGTGGCATAATGTGGCTAAGTGATCATGCAGAGTGTAAATCCCGGAGTTGAGTGTTAACCATCCCTGAGGTTGTGTTAGTCTGTTGGAACAGCATTTTACAAACTCCTGGGAACCAAAGGCTGTAAATTTAGTCTGTCCCCAGGGGTGGTGAGTGAGGGAAGTGGGAGGGGAAAGAAGGTGTGTTGGGGGTTCGGAGAGCTCTGAAAGCATACAGCTCAATTGTGAAGTGAGGAGACACTAGAGAACAGCCTGCCACCCACACTTTGTACAGTGTGCCATTTTAGAACAGTGTGTTTCCCTCCTGGAGTAAAGTATTGGTAATTTAATCGTTTCCGAGAATTCATGAATGTGCTAATGTCTAGATGCAAAATACAACACATGGCAGGTTTCTGATTGAAAACTGGGGGAAACAGGTGCTGCAGCTAAAATTGCTGTTGCTGAGTCCCAAAGCAGGTAAAGCAATACATATTTGAAAAAAAAAAAGGCTAAAAGTCTATCTATATATATGTTTACTACATGAAATAAAGTAAAGAAAGCCACTGGAAGAGGGAAGGAGGGTGAAGTGAATGTAAATTGTAAACCAAATGTGGAGAGAAAACAACAAAAACCCAAATCAAATAAAGTTTTCAGGCCAAAGAGGGCTAAGAGTCCCCTGGAAATATGCAAGGCAAAGGCGAATGAGAAGAGGAATGAGGGAGGGAGGAGAATGATGTATAAAAAGCCAGTCCTGTCTGCTTGTGCCGCTTCCCCTCCCCCAGAGGATGGTGTGATGGGGTAGAGATGAAAGAGAGACTTTGAAGAAGGAGTGATCCTTCCCTCGCTCCCTCAAAGGAGGAGGAGAGGGATCAGAGCAGAGGCCCCTGACACAGCAAGAGATGTCAAGATACACGCACACTCAGTACTTTTCACATTATGCACTTGACTTCTTTTAGATGTACTTTCGAAGGTGACTTTACAGTCCATTTTATTTTGCTTTGAGCACAGCTTTTTGAAACTGACCATATGGGTGATCTTTTTTTTTACACTTCCTCAGTGCTGACAGCACTGAACTCCTCACAGAAGTCATATTTCTACTTACTGCTGGATAGCAACAGAGGTGTTTGCTAAAACTGTTTTACGCCTCAGCACTGTCACAACTTACTTCCTGACTCAGCTTCGCCATCCTTCAATCTCAGGAGAGACTCCAGGATGACAAAGGAGGGGGTTGTTCTGCACAGTGTGTTTTGATTCATGAATAAGCAATACTTTTGGACATTTTAAACCCAGAGTGAGTCTTTGGCGTGATCTCGGAGTTACTCCAGTTGGTGAAGTGATGGGCTGGAGTTTTTCCTTGCTGTCATAGGGTATAGAGGCAGGATCCACTTAGAAAGGCCCCAGCTGGCTGGTGTATTCAAACTCAGGATGATGCTGTGAGGTGATGAATCATTAAATTTAAAATATATTAAAGTGGGGCTTGACATATTACAAAATACGTGTGTGAGATTGTCTTCCATTAGCTTAAGGTGCCCTACCTTGCACCGTGTTGGGAGCTATCCATTAAATATATTCTTCTATTAGATTAAGCCTTTGATAATCAGCTCCAACATCTTCAAGCACCAAAGGTTACTTCCAAATTCATCCATCTATGGCATCATCCTATTTTCTACAGTACATCCTTTCTCCAGTAGCAATAGACTTGTTAAACTCAGTGCTTTCTCAAGCACTGCATTTAAGGATATGGATGTGTGTGACTGTTGATGTGTCTAATGAGACAATCGCATGTTTTGTTTGTTCTTGGTTGCGAGAGCCTTAAAAAAAAGGAAGCATAGACGATTTCATTCTTAAGCTGAGAGTCACTGAGAAGTCAATTCAAAGCTCCACTGAAACATATTCTTCTTTCATGATATCCAGTGATTTCAGCTTAGTCTTAATTGCTTAACCTTTCCACTTTTCACTCGAAGACCTTCGTATTCACACTCACACTATTCAAGGCTGCACTCAACCTTTTGATGTAGTCACAGCAGTGGCGGTGTGGTAAGTTGAAAATTGCGAGATAAGCCAAATTTTTAATTGCTCTGAAATGTCACAGAAAAAAAGAAGAAAAAGAAACCCTGTGGGATCACCCAAGAGGGCCAGCAAACACAAAGAGTTGATGGATAAGGCAGAAATTGAGGAAAATATCATTTTAAGCATATTTAATTAAATCTGAATGAAATTAAATTACATCTTCAGTGTTAAATGGGATTTGATATCCCCATTGTTGCTACAAGAAGCTGGGTGGCCTAGTGATTTTAAAGATCATCTTCAGACAGCTGATGTTCAAAGTCATGTGCTAGGGGACACAACCCAGTCTGCAATGTCCAGGAATAGTCTGAATACCTTTTTTAGTGAGAGCAAGCAAAACTCTCACCAATGTAATTACAATTCGAAATGTTTCATGGACAGCATTACAACCCTAAATATCATTACTGAAACACATTAGAGCACTGTGAGCATGCTCCTTTTCCTTTTTAGAGGAGATGAAGTACAGTTGGTGCTACTGTGAAAGGCAACAGTTTTTAAGATGCCACCAATAAACTGTTTTTCTTTTCAAATTCCATAAGCATGAATTTGAAGTAATTATAATAATAAAAGAAAAGATCAATAGACATTTTAAAAATAAACATTGCTTATTCATTTAATAATTTAATAACGTCACCCCTAGCAAAGTACTCCTCAGATCTCGAATCAAATAGTGAATACTAGACTTTCGCCGTGCAAATACATCCTCTGTAGTTCAATTTTAAGACAGTTTTAACATTGCCAAAAAATAACACATCACATATCAGAGGAGAGAATGGTTCAAAGACTGGTACAGTCTCTCTCTCCTCTTTGCATCTTCTGCTGTGTGTTTGCTTGGTGTAATGTTTGGAGGTGGAATAGCTCATCTGAGTCAAAAGTGGAAGAAAATACATTGTGACAATTCCAGCGTTTATTTATTCATTTTGGTTCCAATGTATTTTGTTTAATATTGAATATATATTGTACATCCGTGTGTGGAGGTAGTGTTTGATTGCTTGCCCAACACTGAGTATTACTTCATTCCAATTCTGATTGCAATCTAATGTGTGTAATTTTGACCACATTTAGAATAGTTGATGTGATAGGAAGCAACTAAGTACAGGGCAAAAAAATAAGATATTGTATGACCTCACTTTCTTGGTAAGAAGATGAGGTGGATGTGAAGCATATGAAAACAGAATACTGGCTTTGCTGATAAGTGTGCTTCTTAATATTTCTTAATAGGGAAGATGAAAGTGTTTCAGTTATAATACATAAACAGTGCTATTTGGAAAAAAATAAAACAGAAAATAAAAACAGGAAAAAAAAACCTGTAGAGATGGACCTGACACGCTGTTGTTGTGTTCACGTTTAGGAGTGTTTATTGCAGCATCCCTCGGTTTAACACCCGATTCACCAGCGTTACAGTCGGTCTCAGCACACACTCTTCTCGCTCTGGTCTCCGGCTTCACTATCAATAAAGAGACTCTTTGTTAGGTAGATGATCACCACCTGTGGCCTCACCTGCCTCCTGGCACTGCCCCCTTGAGCTCACTGCACCACCCCTCCCCCACAGCTCTGCCACAAACCCCAACATGTATAAAGGCCAAGTGAAGTACACCCACTAATCAACAGAGAGTAGCACAAGTATATGAGTGCAGTTACTAATGGCTGGTTGAACACATCGTGCAAGAGGAGATTCAAGCCCTCATCCACTCCTAACTCTATACATGCTGATGTTTGGTCAGGATCCCATCCAACATGGGACGTGCACTGCTGCACCATACCATTTTTCCAGATAAAGAAGAACAACAATCACCAAAAGTCTGCAGGTGGGATGACAGATGGCATGATCACATGATTTCCAAGCAAAGACCACATGTTTCAATTCCATCTGGGGTTACTCTTCTTATATGTTCATTTTTAACTTTTAACTTTCTTTTCTGTCACTGTTTGGTTTGATTTAAGAATTGGAACTACTACTTGGCAAGATTTAGAAAAACATATATATCATAATGTTAACCACATGTTATGAGACAAACTTTTGTTGGTTTTCTCCAAAGCCTCCTCAAGTTCTATTTCAGACTCTCGGGGAATTCCCCTGACATCTGTCTGACTATCTTTCTCATTGAAAAATAACCATAGAAGGAGGATACTTCTGGAGAGAGAACAGATTGGACTTTGCCCTTCAGCTTATGATTAGGCAAACAACATCATTATCTCTACCAGTGCTTACCATCTGATGTAGCTTTTCCTGGCATTTCAGCAGCAATTGATGTCACACTTCCAGCTCTCTCCATGTTAAGTGCCTCACTACATATTGATTAAGAACCTGTTACCTTGCAGTGTTGTTGAATTCCAATAAAGTGCGCTTTCACTCCATGTCATTTTCTTTCCAGTACTCATATATATAATCCCAACAAGTGATTAGACAGTCTCCAGGTAGTATTGACGTAAGACATGCCATCTGTGTCCTGACATGTTTGTCCTTGATTACATGTGCGCATCTGTGTGTGTCTGTCTGTGTGAAAGTATGCATGCATGAAAGTTATAAAAATGATTAGATGCCCATTAAAAAGTCAGCAAATAAGGTAAACCGTACATGTTCTGTCATCAGCACGCACATGCCCATTAGGCCCGAACTCGTGAAGACAGCATATGCGAAGAGGCAATTCCTGGATACATTTATAAAATTACTTTCTTTATAATATTTAACATACAAACCCAGCATTGAGGACAGATCACACAAACAAGCACACACTGACACACATACACACAAACAGACAAGCAATTTTGATGAATAAATCAATACAGTTTTAGTCACGGAGGGTCAATAAGTCTACGGATAGTCACGGCTCAGGCTGTTATGTATTGACGTGTGAGGTGGACAGGGAATGAAGAGGACTATGGATGATTACGCTTTGGGAAGACGATTGCATTTTCCTCCAAGTAGCACGTAACATGTCAGCGCTTGGGTTCAGTTGGCACTTGGTTCCATGAGAATGCAGCCACGAAGAATGGATTTAAAAGAGCAAAGAGCCTATGGACAGCCTATGTGGCTGATTTAGGAAGAAAAAAAAAGACTGCAGTAAAAATGACAGACAAGAACTTCCATGCACCACCATACAGGCCTGCTGCACATTTATGTATTCAGAGTTTTTATACAAGCCCTGCCTTACGCTGTGTGCAAATGTGCCTGTGTGTGTGAGTACAGACTGCAGTACTGCAGCCCAAGTGATAGCTGAACACATTGTGGATTCCTTCCTGCGAATGTACTAAATACATCCAGAGAGGGAGACAAAAAAGAGAGGCAATGTGTGTGAGAGAGAGAGCTCTGATTTATTCAGTGGAACAGCAGGAGGTAGAGAGTGTGAAAGTCAATAATTTCAAAGTTTATTTGCTTATGCAACAGCTCCATGCTCTGATCTTCATCATCCTTCAAACTTGGCTCAGTAGTAGAGTCTAAACCTAGTAACTTCAGGCCTCTGAGTTAGTTGTAAGTATGGTATGTTGTTGTTTCTGCTTAAGTCTGCCATTTTGTGCACATTCCACTGTATGTGCTCTGTTGTGAATGTGTGTGTGTGTGTGTGTGTGTGTGTGTGTCTTTGAGGTGAATAATAACTTTTTTCTTATTACCCTGGATACGGCACGGTGCTTTCAAGCTTCGCTCACTGGAGTTCAATTACTGGGTTCCCTCTGGCTCGGCCTTTATCACAGAATAAGTAGCTCCCCGATACTGTGTTTGTGAGTATGTGTGTTTGGATATATGTGTGTGAATATACGTGGTCACACAATTGCATAAGAAAGTGCAACAACATGCAGTGAGGTTTTTACACTCAGCATGTCTAAAAACAGCCAGGCATTGATGCCTGCACACACAGAGAGAATGTGGAGCGATGTAAAATTCATGCATATAAGCACAAATACTACTTGTACAGACATATGCATCTGAGGCACAGGTGCACAATGATTACCTTTTTGTATTTCTCCCTCAGTGAAAAGCTTCACCTCCTACCCCCTAAGTTTTAAAACACTGTGTTTACCTTGTAAACACACAGATACACACAGAGACACACAAAAGCAATGCAATGCCTCTGAACCGTGGGGACTTAGATTTGGGTCATCAACTCTACAATGAATGCCTGCAAAGGAGAGATAAATGGTGTCTTACTTGTTTTCACCTATTGTGATGTTGGTACACTGATTTTCCTAGAAAACCAAATAGAGCATTTTCACTAAGCGACCTGGTGGGCAGAAGCAATGGGCAGAACCAGCAGTGCAAAGGAAAAAAAACAAAACACGATAGATTGTTCTCAGCTGAATGACCTTTATATTTCTATGAATACTAGAAGTGTGAACTCTGCTACTTTGCTGCCATAAGTGAAGCATCTAAAAGAATGTAAATCTTAACAAGTTTCACTCTATGGGTGACAGTTTTTCAAATTTAATGAATAAAAATCAAGAAGTCTTAACCAATGCAACACCATATCTATCTATCTATCTATCTATCTATCTATCTATCTATCTATCTATCTATCTATCTATCTATCTATCTATCTATCTATCTATCTATCTATCTATCTATCTATCTATGTGGCAAATATAGCCCAAATATCCCAAATATAGCCAGTGAGTCAAAGCAAAACTTACATAGTGCAGTT
>VUQP01020890.1:0-15089 GCA_015108555.1 Coptodon rendalli
TTGATCAGTGGGTTTTGGTCAGTGGTTGTTGATCAATGGTCATGGGAATTTGCATAATTATGATTAAGGAACTGACCTCACAGCCCATTGTTCCTTCAGTGGGCTGGTTTCAGTCATTATGCAAATGTACTGTTTATAAGGTTTGGGGAAACCTGCAGTCAGCTGAGACTGAAGAAGTCACTTGGATGAGTGACGAAACGTTTCTCCCACAAAACGCTACGTCCAGATGAACAGATTCAACTTTTGGAGATTTACTTTCCTGGATGATTGAGAATGCATCAAGACGTGCTTCCTTTTTCTTAGCTATTAACTCTAGTTAGTTGTTACTCAACTGTAGGTCTTTTATCTAATAGAATCTACCATACCACCATTTTTTGTGTGTTTGTTTGTTTATTTTTGACAATTTGTCATAGAACAATGAATAATTTTAATAGTAAAAACTTTAAAAAGACTATGGAAAACTTCTGTGAATAAAAGTAATTTAATGAGATAATATTTTTAGATAAGAACAACTGAACAATGTTCCTTAAACATTTAAATGGTATTTAAACAAACACATGAACTATAGTTAGCTTGTAATGCAATTATTACATTTTTAATTTTTCTCTCTCTAATTTTAAGTCAATCACCCACTGAGCTATAAATTCCTTGCAAGAGGATCATCATGTGTGGAGTTTAACTCTGTGATAGCAAACATATGCACCAAAATAGTCTCTGATCTTGTCATTCCCCTAAAGGACGCCCTAAATTAAGCCTAGCAGGCAGTGGGAAGTTACGATAATAAATTCCCCTCAGGAGGAATCTATACATAGTTCTTGGGTAGAGGTAAACCTTTTTTTTGTGTGTTTACAGATAAAAGAGAACGTAGAGACAGACACAGCAGTATATGACAAAAAAAAGTGTTGTGAAAGCAAACATAATGCCAAAAGTGTAAGTGAACAGGTATGTATGCAGTCACAGGGAAAAATCCACAGGCGTGTCTTCGTTTAGTTGAAGCTGCCTGTGGCTGTCAATACAGTTGACATCTTAGTACTTTATTCTAACACTTTGGTACTTTTGTGAGTGAGTTTCATTGAGTCTTAATCTTGCACATAATGTTCAAAAAAAATAAATATTTGACAGCTAATTTTCTAATATTTATACATCCATATAAAACTCATTATATGTGGTTCTTTAAATAAAGCTTTGAAATAAATGGAAACAAAGTCTTGACACCTGTAATTCACAGATTACAATGTTTGTACACATACAATGCAAAGCAATTAAGTGTGATTTGCAATAGTTGAATGCAGTCTCAAGTGTTTGGCAGATAATTGTCATGCTTGAAACAATTGAGGAGAACACCATCATAAATCCTTTGTTTCTTCAGAACCCCTGCTTAATTGAAAATGGTTATTTTCTCAGGTTATTGCCTTTTCTAAGTGGAAATGTATTTTCTTCCATCCCACTGCTGTTCTTTGTGTTTTATTAAACTGAAAAGTATTGAGAAATTAAACAGAGGAAAAATTCATAGCTATTAACTTTTCATGTTGGGAATATGGCCTTGAGAGCCTTGAGACAGCTTATTTTGCTTATATTCATTTCATCTATCCGCGAGTATTTTTCTCTTCTCTAATGGTATCATTCCGTCTAGTCTCTGTTTATTTGCTCGTTATTTCTGTCCTAAAATATTTCTTTTCTTCTGCTACTTAAATAGCTTTTTGTCAAGACATAACAGCCTACCTATATTCTCTGTATGTACTTGAATCACAGTATTGTTGTTTGCACACATATTTTTCTGTCTATGTCATAGGCCCTGTGCTGAACTGAACAGAAGACAGATCGAACACACTGATGGTTGAGCGGTTGTCAGACATGCAGATGTGACCTTGATCATCACTGAGGGGAAGAGGTAGTCATAAATCCAGCGATTATGCCATGGAAACTCTATTAATTCTGCTGCAACACAGATGTGAAATACAACCGAGATTTTTTTTTTTCATGGGCACTTAAATCATTTTCGATCACTTCTGCACAGCACATGTGTACTACATGCTAGAAATACTACTGGCTTGTTCAAGTAAAGCCATTTTAAACCATTCAGATAAAAATCAGTGGTTAAGAAAAATATCTGTGGGCATCAGACAAAACGTGGAAAAAAAGAGAAAAAGACACTCGTGATTTATAAGTGTGGAAGCATTTTTCTGAAAACCTTTAAAATACATACATGTATTCTTACAGACTAAAACTACTGCAGTCTTCTCTCTGCCCTTGTGTGTAAGAAAGTAACAACCCAACTCAGTCTCAGCCTGAGGTTAGAAGTGGGTTTGACCACATATGAAATGCACCATTTAGCTCATGTTTGCCATTCCTCCCTCCACTCAGCATGAAGATAATTGGATATAAAACATCAGTGAAAAGTCATAGCTCTCCTTCCTCTACCCCTTCTTGGCCTCAGAGGCCCAATTCATACAATAAAACACCATTAAACCTCATCAATGCTGCTTTAAATGTGGTCGACGGGGTGAGATGGCTCAGTGGTCCATCTAATATTTCATGTAGATATGGTTCTGACTGACCTCCAACCCTAGTTGAATGACCCATTTCTTTATGTTTCCTGCTGCTGAGGTAAATCGTCTGTCTTGCATTTTTCTGCTGAATTTCTTTTTTCATTGTAGAGCTGAGTTACACCTTCGGGGGCCTTCAACAACTATTCTAATATAAGAAATATAAGGTACTAGACCAGTGCAAATACATGTAGTGCAACACTCGTGTCTTTAACTAATTTGAACTAGTTTCAGTGCTCATTGCACAAATACTCCAAGAAACATATGAGAAATATAAAGGCATGAATTACACTGATTATCTTGATCATGGCACTTGTTAGTAGGTGGACTATATCAGGGAGCAAGTGAAGCTCTGCTGCCAGAGAGCCTTGTTGGGTTGCAGCTAGTGAGCTGTGTGTGTCCAACACCTTGGTTGTCTTGTTCTTGTTCTTTAAAAGGTGACAGCGGTTTGTCTGTCTCTTTTAGTTAAGTTATTCATAGAAACAATAATAAAACCCTTTAATTTAACCATTTTGCCTCCCTGTCTCCTTTGTTCAACCTGGACACCTTTTGTTACTTTCCCTCATCCTGTGTTAAAAGCAAAAAAATTAGAAGGCATAAAAATTTGAATGAGTTTGTGTGATATGTGATGGCATGATGACCAGGTCAGAGCATCTTCAAAATTGCAATTCTATCAAAAGAAAACAGTAATGCCCTGTTTTCTGTTCATTATTTCATTTCTGCACTGGCCACCCATCAAATGGCTTTAGATTTCCATTTTGGACTCAGTCTGTCACACCCACCTCACCTATTCCCAGTTTCTCAACCAGCGTCTGAATACATATTGTTTTGGTTAGACTGACTTGTGCATTTGCCTTAGAGCTTAAGCCTTTTGTTTGTTTTGAAATCCTGTATCTGTAACTTTATGTGGTCTACCACTACATGGCTGAGTTTCTCTGGTTCCTAAATGCTTCCACTTTTCAGTAATACCACTTACAGTTGACGGTTAAATACCTGTGAGGGAAGAATGTCACCAACTGGCTTGTAGTAATGGTGGTATCCTATTACAAAACCATTTTCAGTGAGCTCTTTAGAATAATCCATTCATTCTCCAATATTTTTAATAGCAGGAATGGTGTCGTTTAAAAATCATGTAACTCTGTTAACCCCATTAAAACCCCATGATCTCATATTTTAAGACTTTTCCTAAGACTGGCTTATTTGTCAAATGCCGAATTGTAGAATGTGTGGAATAAAAAGAAAACAAAATGATACAGAATAATTGTTTACAGCCATTTTGACATGCTGATATAACATGAGCCAGAGGTAACTAGCTGTAATTGCTAAATAAATATATACGGAACTGTAGTTACACAAAAGATAAATAATTACTGCTGAGATTTTGAGTTGGAAATCGCTGACTTTACAGACCAGGGGACTAACAGCAGCTGAACTTAGCAGAGAGTTCAGAGTGTGGAGAACTAATCAGAGCAAAAGAGCGAAATCCACAGCAGAATAGCCAAATGGGTTTTAGGCCTGAGTAGAACAGCTGAGGAGGTAAAGGGCTGCATACTGAGGTGGACCAGAGTGGACGCTGGATGTAAAGATGCAGGTTTGGTGATCAGAGGTAGATGTGGATGAAATGATAAACTTTGACTGATCTTATTTTACAATAATTATTTAAAACATGTTTCTTTTTTGTGGCTAGCTATGAGGTTAGTTTTAAAATGTAGACAATCAGCCATTAAATCTATTTCAAAGTAAGAGTTTATGTCATCTTTAGTTTAGGACAACTAATCACACAAGTTATCAAACATAAATTTTTTATTTTTCATAATGTTGTTCTATTGTTATAATAAAAATCTTTAATGTGTTATTTCTTGTTCTCTTTTATATTATCTTATTCTAATATGTATTTTAACTTTGCAATCTGTAATTAAACAATCGAAATCATTGATAAAAAACTAAAAAATTTATGTTAGGGTGCATCCACACGTACACGGGTATTTTTGAAAATGCAGCTTTTTCTATGATTTTAGGCCTTTTGTCCGAATGTAAATGCTGTTTTGGATCACTGAAAACTGAGATTTTCAGGGTGGAGATTTAAAGATTAAAAGGTGTAACCCTATACTTTTGTCTATATGGTATGTGTCCTATAATCCCAAAAGTATTCAGTCACCCAATTATATCATTGCATTCAGGTATTCCAAACACTTTCATAGCAACAGGTGTATAAAGAAAAGGGTAGACCAACATTATATTAAATCTTATTGATTTAGGAATAGGATATCTATCACTTTCATATGTGTGTCACAGTGTATGTCAAAAGAGCTTTCAGGATGTAAAATAATAATAATAATAATAATAATCAATAATCAATAATCATAACTTTGCTCTTGTCAATATTTACTAAACATTTACTAAAACTTATTCAACTCTTTTATAAAAGAATCTTTAAAAAAAAAACAACTGTATTACCAAAGTTCATCTTTCATGTAGGACATTCAGAAATCACAAATATGCTATTTGTAGGCTTTTAAATTTTATTTCAGGGCAAAATTTACATTAGCAAACACTGTTTTATGTGTGTGTGTTCAACTCTTCTTTCTGTTTGCACTACTGTAACATGAAAAGCAAAATAATACATCTGCAGGACTGCGTCTAGCTAGCCATTCTACTGTCCCATTAATGCCATGCGTGTTTTTTTTTACCTTTTAACATTTGCTTGGTGTCTGATCATGATGCCTTGCAAGCTTTTAATTTTCTCCACCACATTTCTCCTGTTAAATAGATTTTTGAGGAGAGTTTATTGAATTAGCAAGGTTCTTAAGGCTTGAGTCTCCAGTCCCCCATTAGTCATTGTCAATAATGAATGCTGCTACAGTACTTCTAATTGATTCTACTCATGGTGATAAAAATAATTGCCTCTTGCATCGGCCAACTCTAGTTAAGTTTACATGACAGTAATAACTCAGCAGTTGGCTATACTATTGCACTGACTGATCTATCTATCTATCGATCTATCGATAGACCGATAGATAGATATAATGTTGACTTGCATGCCATTAAGAAAGATCTATGTTTTTTTGTCTGCCTGTATTTTAGCGTGATTTGATGCCATTCCTGCTGCTCTGTTCTTTTCACCACTTCTGTTTTCCAATGCTATCCAACTGAAATTTATCATCATCCCTCTGATCTAATATTCTTTTTGCCTGATCCTCTATTCCCCACTCTTTAAAACACAGTGCTTTTCTCTCTTTCCCCTTTTAGACTGATGTGACCCACCACCAGACAACCTCATCCGTGTCTCCATCTGCCATCTGCTCAAGCATCACCACAACCAGCATCTAGACTCTGGATACTACCCTGTCTGCAAGCATTGCTGGGGCTTCGTTAACTGAACATCACAACATGGTTGGGATGATGTTGCTTCTTTAAAAAAGTAATATGCTATATAGTTTAGATTGTAAACATTGTAAAAAAAAAAAAAGTTATAAGGCTTATTGACCATCTGACCACCACTTACTGTTTTATAGTGAAGCTGGTTCTTAACCTCCTAAGACCCGAACTCTTCCACGGCATGCATTTTTAATTTCTCTTTGATATTTGGGCTGATTGGGACCCGGTGAATGTAAAAACAAAGACTCACCAGATTTTTTTTTCACCTGATTTTTGTTTCTAAGTAAAATGAGATCCACATATGAGGATAAATTTTTAAATTTTGATAAAACAGTGACGGTACAATGTCCTCGTAAGTGGATATCAGGCCCTTGTAGAGCAACATTTAGTATTTAGTAAAATGTAATGTCCACATATGTGGACGCCAAGTCCTAGGAGGTTAAACTGGATTGATCTCTTTGGATCAGCAGCTTTGAAATAAGGCCTGTTGGGTGAATGTCAGTGTTGGATGTTTGGCTGGATATATGTACAGATGTCAAGCCTTGCTGTTGTTGATGGAGTTCTGCAGACTGTTTGTTTGTTTGTCTTTAACTGTCAGAGGACTATAGGCTGGCTTAACTCAAACGCATTATCTGGGGGTTTGAATTCCTAATAATATATTGGATTTTTGGTTTCTGTTTGGGTTATGCTGTTATTCCAGTGTTTAACGTTTTGTTGTATTTATGGATTAATAGTTTTGATTCCTTTATTCTAGAAGACTGTGAGATTTACTTATTGTGACATCAGCTATTCTTATTTTTCCTTCATCATTATTGCAATGATGAGTTTCAGGTTTGCAGTCCTGTGTTTTGGGTAATGTCTTGTTTTCAGTTTATAGATTATTTTTTTCACTCAGTGTTCCCCTCTCTGTTCATTCCTATACTCCTTTATCAAGTGTAGGTTATGTCTTCTTGTCTCTGAGTTTTGTCTTTTGGCTATTTCCTGTTTTACTTTGCATGTTGGTTTTCTTTCGTGGCTTGTGTGTGTTTCATTTTGTCTTCTCTGCTTTTCTTGATTGTTTTTACCCATATCTCACTCCCAAGCAACCCTTGCTGGACAAATAATCCTGTCTTCTCTGTAGTTTCAGTTATATTGCCTTCAGTCTTTCCTATCCTGTTTTCCACTTTTGTATTTTGTGTCTCCATTTTATTTGGATGCTTTTGGTTGGACTTTTTTATATTTAGTTTTGGACTTTTGTTAAGCCACAATATATGCATAGCTTTTGTTTTATATTCAGTGTGGATCCTTCATTCTCTTGACATAGGGAGTTTGAGTATGCATACCTGTGACTGCTAGATTGTACACATACTATTTTTTCAATCCAACCTGGCAACTCAAATGTCATGTCAGGATAGTTGTGTGTTCACCATGGCCTTTCAAATACTATTAGCACAGCAAGGACCTCAGTTAATAGAAAAAACAGGGAAGAAAAAAGGTGAAGCAACTACTAAAATTCTGCGGGTGAATTAGGAGTCAATGCCAAGTCAAATGACTTAGATCCAGTCTTCCAAACAGCATTTTGGCACTGAAAAGAACAAACATACAGCATTATTAAATTTAATATTATTAAATTTACAAGTGTCGTGTACGATGTGAGTAGGATCTTTTATTTCAAAAACCCTCTGTTCAAAACTATAACATGGGTGTAACATGGGTATAACATTTATCTCACAAAAAGAGGTAGTTTACAACTGTAGAGTTATTTATTTATTTCTAATATAATGGTAATCTGATGGACCAGGATTCAGGCCTTACATCAGATCATCATTAGGTTATAGAGCCACATGTACTTTACTGGAAAGGAAGAAGTCGGTACATTTGTGTAAGTTTATGGGTATTTGAGTGTGAAATATAGCCCCAATGAAGAGTGCAGCATAAACCTGGCCTCTCCTAACTTTTTTTCATTTGGATTGGCAAGTCATTCGGTGGAATGGTGATATTTTATCTTCGAGTCATTTCCAGAGTATCCTGCTCTGAAGCAGAGTGGCTTTCCATCATGTTTGTCAGAGGAGACTTTATTGAGGAACACTGAGACAGGATTAGATTCCACACACTGTTATGTGTGGAAGTGAATGTATACGGTGTGTGGAACACAGAACCACATATATATGACCACAGATAATCAAAGATATATATATAGATATAGATCTATCGACCTGATTATTTATATATTATGGATAGATACGGGGGGTGGGGGGGTCTTGGGAGAAAAAGAGGTACAACAAGTTTTCTATAACCGAGAATCCAAAAATTCCAAACAAAGGCCCACACAAGTCTGGCCAAAAGGCTGAAGGGATCAGAGAATCAGAGACCAGTAGAATAAATAGCCTGTTCTTCAAAGATCCATCCATCCATCTCAGATACAAGGGAATAATGCAAGTACTACTAGACTAACTAAACAACACTGGGAGAAGTGTCTGGTGAACCTAGAAAGAGACAACAGCATAGTCAACATCACAAAGACAGCCATCCAATGAGACTCAGGAATGAAGATATCCCACAGACGATGGTCAGCAACAGCCTTCAGAAGGTAAGACAGGTGCTGAGGAGCTAGCTGAACACTACAAATAAGATCCAAGCTATCAAGACATAAACCCCATTACCCATTGGTGATCACATGGAACAATGAGCTGACAGATGCCAGGAGACAACGTAAAGTGGTCTTGTTGGAATGCGCATGCACGGTCAGGGTCAGCTTGCTCTGGAAAAGCACTGGCCATAAATTCAGGTGTGTGTGCGTAGGTAGGGAGGCATTGTTTTCCTTCTCATTACATGGAGATGTCCACTCCAGGAGATGAAACATGAGCCAGACACCAGATTTAGGACCCATAGCGAGAATATATTCTGCCTCTCAGGGGCATCACGTTCCTCCTGAGCAGCATGCGCCACCTAATGGCATCTTTAAGTAACCCATGGGATAGTACATGAAAAGTAAAGTGAAATGATCACAGAACCCTTAGAGACATAATAACAAAAGAAAAAAACTATATTCCCCTATATACTATATACTTTTAACTAA
This sequence comes from Coptodon rendalli, assembly GCA_015108555.1. NCBI lineage: Eukaryota > Metazoa > Chordata > Actinopteri > Cichliformes > Cichlidae > Coptodon > Coptodon rendalli. The sequence goes on from VUQP01020890.1 coordinate 8,983, forward strand.
TTGTCATTTTAATCCATACTGTATCTTACCTTTTTATCTATCACTTTATTGTTATGTCTTAAATGCACATTTTGAACAATTAACACCACCACTCTGAGGCTCTATGAGCAATGAAAAGAGGAAGGATGAAGTCAGAGCCACAATCCAGGATGAAACATGGAGCATCTGTGGATACATCAGGTAGATGAGCCACTGAGTTGAGTTGCTCCGAGAAGGCCTCAAGCAGCTGAAGACAGATCCTACTGAGGAACAGGAGGAGTAACTATCATGGATGACCAAGCCCTGAATGGGACACACAACTAACAGATAGAGAAGGTGGGTGACACTGAGATCCTGCCAATGGGTAGAAAAAACCTACTTAAAAGTCAGCATAGAGACTAAAATGGCAACACAAAAGCAGATCCTCAGAGCAAGATCCACAGAAGTATCTTGATGCATGCACAATCATCCAGGTAAGTAAATCCCATAAGGTTGATTCTGTGAGTCTGGATGATTTTCAGCTGACTAAGTCACTTGGATGAGTGAAAAAACTTTCTCCCACTGAAAATGTTAAGTCCACAGAATCCACCTTTTGGGATCCACAGAAGTAGCAGACTGCAGGACCCAATTTGCAGACTATTCACAAGATAGTAGCGGGATGTAAGATGTAAGCTAGGACTATAGGAGGCACATACTAGTGAATGGGATCGTTTACAGAAAGATCTGTGTCGTATATGGACCAGAAGTCCCCAAGTCTCTGGTGGGCTATGGTGATGGTGGGAGACATCACCAAAGGTGGTTGAGTCTTAGAGGACTTCAAGTTCCAGAAAGACAATCAGCTGCTGGACAAACGAAACATACTGGTAGCTCACAAGAAGTAGAAGTTGTGATAGATTTGTAATTCCTAGCAGACAACAACATTAGGAAGAAGGAGCAAACAGAGAAATATCAGGGGCTGAGCAATTGGAAACAATGTGAAACATAAAGTCCAAAGTGGTCCTAGTAGTTAATAATAGGGGCATTAGAAGCTGTAAACTGTAAGAGTGGCTCCAGTAGCTTCCAGGCACAACATCAGAGGTTTCTGTCCAGAAGAGCACTGCCCTCAGAACAGCTAAGATAATGCAAAGAAGCACGAAACTCCCAGGCATCTGGTAGAGGACACCAACAAGAGAACACCACTCCACCAAGGGGTGAGTGTTAGGGTCTTGCCTCCTGGACATTTGTTCTTACTTTCACAACAAAATATTTCCTACATTGTAGCAGATGGAAAAACATTCGCCACACAATTTATTGGCATCCAACAGTATTTCTTTATATGTGCTCCTACCTGTCTCTTTCATTGTCATTCTTACAATGGTGCCAATGCTTTATTAAAGCAGGGTTAATGTCTGCCTCTAGAGGTAATGTCTACTATTACACTACATTTTGTGAAATTAAAAAGTACAGCTTGTACACTATGCATCCATTTTTCCCAGTCATCCCTGTAATTTATTAATGCATGCAGACGCAGATAAAGTTGTCTTTTAATTCTTTAGCACACAGATAGCGCTCCAGAAGGGAAGTGACAATATCTGCCACTCTGGAAGTGGCAGGTAAATGCACTTTCTAAAATGTCACAAAACACAAACTGTTGCTGAGTAAGTATGAACACATCATAGGAACCTCTAGATACTTCACTTGCTAGAGAGAGAGAAAAGAAAACATTGGCAATTGTGCTCTCAAACATGGAGAAAGATGTAAGACAGGACAGGAAATAAATGCCTCTGAAAGATAATGATTTCTCATCAATATTAAATGAACTTTGGAATTTAAAGTTTATTGTTTTTAATTAAACAGTGGAGTTGTATGGAATTAGTCGCTTAGCTTACTTTAGCGGCCATCCATGCTCTTCTGCTTATCTTTATCAGGGTCTCGGGAATGCTGGAGCCTATGCCAGCTACCATAGGACAAAAGCTGAGAACATCCTACACAAGGTCACCAGCAGGGCTAACACAGAGAGACTTTCACCTCTTTGTGCAATTTAGAATCACCAATTAAGCTAACCCTACAAGCTGTATGTCTTTGGATTATGGAAGAAACTTAGACAGAACCCACACAACCACAGGAAGAACACGCAAACTCCACACAGAAAGACTGTGGCCAGATGGTGGAGATTAACTCAGGGCCTTCTTGCTGTTAGGCAACAGTGCTAACCCCCAGAAATACCAGCAACCTGCACTTACTAGGTAATAACTGCAGGCAAAAATGCATAGTAATGAATCATGTCCAACTCCAAGTCAGTCAAAGACGTTACCATCAGCTGTGACTCCACTGATGCAAAGTAGTCTCCAGTGTTTATGGTTCACTATTAGGTTAAGTCAAGAGTAGAAGTCATGCATTTGGATTTAAGCTGTTTTTTTAATATTGCCTGCTAAATTCACCTTTATACTTGCTGGTGCTGTTAGCTCATGTAACCTCTGCTTAGAAGTTTCATGAGCTTCTTAGATATTTTAGAATGTGGTTGGATAAAAGCATGAAGAGCTGTTATTCTTAAATCCTGCAGCTGCTCAGGTCAGCTTATAGAAAACTCTACTGTGACTCACAATATGGTATCATTTGGCAGTTATTCCCCTTTCCTCATAGTGCAGCGGTCCCAAACCTTTTTTGCGCCACGGACCGGTTTAATGTCAGAGAATATTTTCACGGACCGTCCTTTAAGGTGTCGTGGATAAATACAACAAAATGAAATGATACGATGTTTTGTAAATATAATAATATACATGAATTGACTGTGTAATTGTGTAACTTTATTAGCGGCGTCCTCCTGAAATGCACCAACAACACTGAGAGTAACATCCTCCTCTCTGCCCCTTAATGCTCTCTGGTCGCTATGGTAACATGTAAATATTTCTTTCAAAATAAGACACACAACTACAACACGGGAAAAGACCCAGAGACACAGAGTTAACGATAAAATCCCTGAAAAAAATTTACACCTCAACTCTTGTGGCCTGGTACCAAACAACTCATGGACCGGTCCATGCCCCAAGGGTTGGGGACCGCTGCCCTAGTGCATCATTAGTGTACAGTTAATTTTTCCATCCCCCTACCTGACAACGCTTACTTTAACCCCTGAAAGTGACTGTTACCTTTCAAAGAGCAATTTTAAAATGGAGACAATTTGAAACTGTGGTTTGTGCTTATTTCAATTACTTCATATCTTTGGTTTTTAATTGACTGTTACTTTTGTTTCCACTCACTGGATGTGATCTAGGCAAAAAAGGTTGTTTTAGAAAAAAAGGATCAGCCCTGCATTCAATTCCATTTACCCAGAGAACTTAAATTTGATGCCAAGGGTCCTTTATGTCAGGGGAGATCTGCTGCACTATTGCCAAAGGACACCTTGTGAGTATCTGCGACACAATTACAAAAAACAAAACAAAACAAACAGTTTTTGACAACCTGGGAACAGAAACAGGCTGAATGAACATGTTGTATTAATGAGAATAGATAATTGCCCTTTTGGTTTACAGGAAACAAGACGAGAGGATATGATTCGACTTACATTGGGTCTTTTGAGGCAGCTGTATCAAAGCCTGCTTGTGAGAGTGCAGAAGCGCCATTCCTATTCTAGTGTTGTTCTCAAAACACGTTTTAATTGCAGCATTAAAAAAAAAAGTAGAATGAATTGGAATTGCTGGGATTTTTGTGTCTGTCCTGAATTTATTAAAGGACCCTTGCCTGAAATATAGTGCTTATGAATCCTCAAGGTAATGGAAAAGATGCTCTGCTGACAGGCAGCAGAGACCCAGGGTCATGTTTTTCCATGCACACATAAATCTAGGCCTTCTCTTGCCCCTGCCTGCTCTTTCATACATGTGTAGCAGGGGCCGTCTTGTGGCTATCTTAAATGATTGAGAGGCATAATTTATATCCGCAAGCCAGGGCTATCGCAGAAAATTCAATTAAACCTATGAGCATAAATAGAAGCTAAAGAGTAAGTGCCCTTGCCTTTTTGCACTGCTCTTTCCCACAGGCCTTTGTTAACATGAGAATACATTAAATGCATCGCTGTAAAAATGTTTTAATGCAAACAGTGACTCATGAAGGTAATTATATCAGTAGGTTTATACATTCCCAAGCAATTGAGGTAAAGGACATATGGGGGTATATTTCTCCTGTTTATGGAGAAAAACAACCGCTGAAATGTAAAGCAACATGGAAGAGAATATCTAATGTCAGTGCTCCAGAGTAAAACCTTGTTAAAATGCCTGTTACCTTGAAAAACATGACCTAGTCTCTCCTGTATGATAGTGAAAGAGGTCATAAGTCTATCATATCACGAGGCCAAGAAAATAGCATGATTTTAAAAAAAAAGAAAATACAAGAATTAACAAAAACAAGCACGATTCAACACAATTATCAACTATCAATAACAACTGTCACATATACAAATTTGAAAGAGAGAGAAACTCTCTAACTTTCACACTCTCCTTCATTTAGGTTGCTAAAGTGACTTTTGAGATCTGATCCTTAAACCTTGAGAGATCTATTCTCTGCTCTCAATTTAGACCTGACCTTTCCAAGCAGCCAGCTAGACTATACCGCCATGAAAATAGGATCAAGGCAGGAAGGATGCAATCAGTCTGTATGGGCTCACAACTTGCGCCAAAAAAGAAGAAGAAGAAGAAGAGCTGGTTGTGTACCAGTGTGTATTCTCTTACAGTATTGACACTGCTGGCTGTTTTACAGCCTAATTTGCTGGGCCACTGAAGTATTTATAGACATCCCTATCCAGAATAACCACATGCAAATTAAGCTTCATCATAAATAATCCTCTGGAAAAAAAAATGCCGCCACATAACTGAACACAGGTGCAAAATACTTGTTTGCTGTTTTTAAAATGTGCCAGAGAGCTTGTTTTTCTGTCATTCAGTGTTATGGTTGTTTTGCTTTCAGTGAATATCATTAATATATGGCTCCCTGTTTCAGACGTCCTTGCTCGACAAGGAGTTCTAAATTTGGACAAGTGGTTAGGAGGACACTCATCTCAGCTTTGCAGGGCCAAGCCTGTCTTCCTACTTAACCAGGGCCTAATTTATGCCCCCTGATAAAAAAAAAAAAAATACATAAAATAAAAGCAAGGAGTAGCCTGGGGCAAGAAATGGCAATAAGAAGTGCAAGCCCTCAATGGCAGTAATTTAGAGTGACTTATGACTCAGTGACAGGTGCAAAAAGGCTTCACCAGCATGTCAGTGAAAAAGCATTCCTGTTTTTGTAACATGAAAACAAAATGTGTGGCCCCCCAAAAATAATTTTCATTTTAAACATCCCATGTTCACACTGGAATATTAGAACATCAACTCAATTTCCATTCCTACATTTTGATATATATATTTCTTTTCTTTTTTTTTCACCAAATGCGCATACCCTCAACAAAAATGACAAAAAATAAAAATAATAATCAAAAATAGATACAACATATACACACACTACCAGTCAGAAGTTTGGACACATCGTAGCACTTGATGGTTTTTGCGACTGCACTTGGGGACACATTCAAAGTTTGACTGACCTTCACTTTTTAAAGTAATGATGTTGTTTCTCTTCACTTAGCTGATTGCTTCTTGCCATAATATGATTTCTAACTTTTGTCAAATAGGGCTGTCAGCTGTGTACCAACCTGACTGCTGCACAACACTACTGGTGATCCCAACCCCATTAAGCAGGTAAGAAATTCCACAAATGAACCCTGACAAGGGAAACCTGTGAAGTGAAACAAATTCAGGTGACTACATCATGAAGCTCACTGAAAGATAGCCAAGGCTTTCCAGCACTGTCAACAAAGCAAAGGGGGGACTCTTTCAGGAATCTAAAATATAAGACATATTTAGAGTTATTTGTCAATTTTTTTCTTTGCTACTTAATTACATATATTTTGCTTCATATATTTGATGTCTTCAGTATGAATCTACAATGTAGAAAGTAGTAAAAATAAAGAAAAGCTATTACATGAGAAGGTGTGTCCAAGCTTTTGATTGGTAGTGTATATAATTATACTGCGGCACATTGTTTTAAAGCAGTTGCATGACTAAAAGTCCTTTCAGTGCTCTGCAGTTGAAATATTACCAGGGTGTAGGGTCACACCT
>VUQP01020891.1:0-32712 GCA_015108555.1 Coptodon rendalli
TGCATTTTTTTTTCACACTGCATCAAATTAAAGTTGATTATGTCGATTAAGCATCATGAGGTGGAGGGTGGGGGGTGGTTCCCTATTTTTTTTTTGCTGGGAGTTTGCAACCCTATTAGTTAGGTTGCTTAATATTTCTGCTAAGTACTCTTTAAAATACCAGAATAGGAAGGATGGAGTAGGTTTAAGTTTATTAGATTGATCAGTATTGCTGAACTATGAAATATTTTGGGTGCAGTGTATTTTTTACATACAGGTATAACAGAATAGCTTTAGTGTTGTTGTTTATTTAAACTTGAGTATGAACTTATACAAAATGCAGCTAGATATTAAAAAAACAGTTTTATTGATTAAAAAACACACTATATCGGATTCATATCGGTATCGGCAGATATCCAAATTTATGATATCGGTATCGGACATAAAAAAGTGGTATCGTGCCATCTCTAGTTTGAACCTTCCTGACGTCCGTCTGGTTCTTATAAAGCTTATGTTGCCGCCTTCACTCGTGCACACGTGCTGTCTAAAAAGAATCGATGTAAAATTCACACGCGTCCATGTTCCTCCTCAGGTGGATGCTTTTATGCTGCTGCACCTCAACATTCGTATCCATTAATGCTGTTCTCTTGGTTTGAGTGAAAGTATTATTGTGGATGTAATCCATACTTTTACACGTGTTATTTGTCCAAAGTAAGGCAACCCCACCAGAGCTAGCTGCATAAATATATTTTCTTCACAGTAGAACTCAGAAAACTCGTGTTTAATGTGTAAGGTTTGATTTTGGTTTTTACTGTTTCAAGAGGCAGAGGAGCTCATGTTGAATTTGATGATCTCAAAAATGTGAGACAGGAAACCAAAAAGCTGGAAAAGTACAACTCCAGCCAATCAGGTTCATTGATTAACGTGACACAAACTGTGGAACAATTTCAGAATAAAGTTTGTCACTGTGAAGATCTCATCATCTACACAACAACATGACGTCAGCGTGAATGTGGAGTAACGAGCTTCAGCAGCGTTTCATTAAACATGGTCATGTGATGAAGTCAGCGCAGACGCTTGTTATTAGTCTGTTTGTCTGAAACATGCTGGAATCACCTGGATCCATTCGGACTCTGTGATCTTTCTTTTCTCAGTGAAGCAGTTGAAAACTGTTTTTACAAACAGCTGAATGAACCTTTGAGCTCCTCGTAATAAGGACTGATTGGCTCTTATCACATCTAAAGGGACAAAGTGTTCATGTTTCATGCAGTAGTCATAGATGTGCACTAACTAACCTGTGGTTTCTCAGGTTTGTCCTGGCCCATTACTGTGAAAGCTTTACACGCTCGCATTAGTACTGTCAGAAAGAGTCATGATACATCCCACCGTTTGTGTGTCGATGATACACACACTCATCATTTTCCTCTGATGAGCGAGCATCTGTTCACATGACCTGAGGGTTTAGAATAGAACAGTTTGTCTGAACCCCAGCGCACGAGTCAGGACGCTCAGCATCATCGCTGAGCTCAGCCGCCAATACCAGAGCTGCTCTCTGAAACCGAGAGGTCGGCCTTTTACATTAACTAGGTTAGACTGCTGCCACGCTCAGTTTGCATGAGTCTCCAAACCATCAGCAGCTCGTTAGGAGTACTCAGGTACATGGACATGTGACCATATTACTGCAGTACTGAAGGTACTCTGTTGGCTCCCAGTTCAGCACAGAGGTGTCTTTAAAATCCTTCAGTTACTTCATAAAGTTGTCTGTGTGTGTGTGTGTGTGCGTGCGCATGCTTTCTGACCTTAGACCTTTGTGCTCTCCATGGACTGAAACGTGTGAGTGATGTTGTCGCGATCACACAGGTGTGTCACAGGTGTGTTTGTGGTGCTGAATCACTTTCACTTTAGTTTCCAAACAGACTTGTTGATTTATTTCCCTGTTTTTCGTCGTAGCGGTGTAAACGGTCACCTTCCTCTGCACCGTGTTTTTTCTTCTTATCAGCTGAGATAAGCATCAGCAGGAAGCCAGTGTCTCAGTTTAGAAAGGAGGAAGTGAAAGCAGAAAATAAAGCACTTCAGTCTGCCTGTTATCTAAGACTTTACCTGAAGTATGGAGTCGTGTGTCGTCAGCGTGTTGAGAAGCACGATTGAAATGAATAGATGAAGGTAAAGAAAGAAGACCAGTATCTGTTAGTGTCAGACTGCAGGCAGGGTGAGCCACACTCGCTCAGGACGACCGTGTATCTTTAGCTGTGGGGTGTTTGTGTCCAATGCTGAGTCTACTGTGTGAAAATAATCCCTGTGAGGCACACGCGCTTCAGACTGAACGCTGTTGTGATGTCAGCATGTCACACCTTTCTGTGTCAGAAAACGGTGAGCATGTGCTCCAGACAGACGCTCTGGGTGCTGCCCTTCAGCAAGCTTCCAGGAGATGGCCAATCAGATGGGCCTCTGGGGAGGTCTTAAAGAGACAGGAGCTGAATGAGCTTGTTTCAGAGGCTGAAGCGCAGGTTCAGAAACAGGAGGATGATTGTGAAGCTTCTCTGTGGAGTTCAAGGAGAAAAGTGCAGCAGGATGTTTACAGCAGATTGTTCAGTCAAACTGTCACATTAACTAAACACAAGTCTAAAAAATCTTCCACTGATGAAAAAGCAGAAGCTGATGAAGGTCAGAGGTCATTCAGCAGATGTGTTTAAATAAAGGCCTTCCTCTGTCAGCTGACCAAAGTGCAGTCATGTGACCTGCAGGCCGCCGTCCCACACAGACAAATGGGCCGTTGTTGTTGTTGTTGGTGGTGGTGTTTCAGCTGATTCGGCCTCCGGGCTGATGAACGCTCAGCTGATGTCACATCAGGTGGTCAGCGGTGACGACGATGGTAATCACATGATGTCTGCGGGTTAGTTTCTGGTGTTTTCACAGATGAAACTGTCCTGATGTCAGATAAAGATGAAACCTCTGGTTCACTTCCTCCTTAAACTTCCTTGCACATTCGTTAAACAGACTCGTTTCACTTCCTATAATCAGAGCGGCCCGTAGCACCTGCTGACAGACGAGGGAGGAAGAGTCTGTTCCTCCTCCTCGCGTTGGCGTCACATGACAGATCTCCTGCTAGCAAACACAAACGCACAGTTTACACATTTCCCGCCGCTCACATCGCTCCTGCAGGAAAAGGCCTGACTCCAGATTTTAGGCACAAGAATAAAACTTTTCAGGATGAAGCTGTCGATTTCACGTCATTCATCAACAGAAACCCAAACGTTCGCCTCAGTTCAGCGACGTGTTTAGACGTCACACGTGACAAAAAAGCAGCTGTAGTTGTGTTTTACCGGCTAGCTATCGAGCTGGTGGGTAACAGACGTCTCTGAAAACGTCGGAGTGCTTTTGAAAATATGTGATGTCTTGATAAACTGAGCAGATATTTGAGGTTTACACAGTTACATAGCAGAGCCGCTCTATGAATTCTGGGATAGGTTGGGCCATGAAGTATACACCCGACCCATCCTTCAAATCTGGGGAAATGAAGGACACATTTGTCGGAGTCTTCGAATTTGGACAGTCTTCGCTGCGTCGCTGTAACGTAATCGGCCTACAGATGAGGCGCTTTCGAAGGATGCAGCCCTTGAATTTGGACACAGCTACGATGACACAGCTTCTTCTTCTTCGGGGTTTAACGGCAGCTGGCATCCTTGTACATGCAGTGCTGCCATCTTCTGTTTCAGTCTGTTATTACACTCTTAAATCCTACTACTTATTCCTGCGTCTTTTGGGATCTTACAAAGCTTCAAACGACGCATCGACTATTAAATTAGTCGTCGACGATTTTAATAGTCGACGTAATCGTGACTAGTCGACTAATCGTGGCAGCCCTATCCAGAGTCTGAGCGCAGCTCCTAACAGGAAGATGTAGTGCGTCAGGTCGTCGGCTCACAGCTGCATTGCAGTGAGTTAAACCTGAAGGCTGAACTTCCGGTGATTCCTCTGATCCTGCAGGTCAGGTGACAGAGGATGATTCGAGTGACAGAGCAGAGCGCAGGACATCCTCTCTGGGCCTCCGTCAGGAGTCGGAGCCGCAGGCTGAATTCCTGGCTGCTGATCAGGGTGGATGTGGAGCGTGAAGCTACATGTTCCTGGCCTCCACATTCTTTCCTTATCGTCTGCTGAAATGTGCTGGACTGAGTCCAGAGCAGGCGCTCGATTCAGTCCTGCATGGAATCGGGCCGCATGCCCACGTAACAAAAAAACCAGCGTTTCACGCCTGTGCCGCTCATGAGCTCACACATGAAAGGTGTGGGAGGAGTTTACACGTCTTATTAATCTGAAAAACCAGCACGCAGAGCTCGCTGCAACATGACACACAGATGTGTCGGCAGTGCTTCCACACTTTTCTAGATTCCCTAAAAATGAAGCAGAAATAATTTGTTTCATGTTCTGTGTTTATGAAGTTAGAATATATATAATAAAAGTGCACGAGCGCTCCGTCAGCGTCCATCGATCTGCAGCGCTCAGTAAATGTCCCACCTGAGGGGTCAAAGGTCAGAACTGTGTGATTTAATCAACAGCTGGAGTCAAGTTTCAGGATCAGCTTGAGAAGAACGCCCAGAAACACACACACACACACACAGCAGAACTGTGTGTTTGGACACACCCAGTGTTTAGTCATGCTCGATGTGTTTGCTGTGTTGACGTCTCTGAGGGTTCCCACGTAGCTGGGTGTCTCACTGCGTTCCTGTTTTCCTGCCATGTGGGGACGTTTGGGGGAATTTTCTGTGGTTTTTGGGTCTCAGATGTTGGGCTCGCAGTCATTTCATCGCCGTGTGTAAATCTGCTGTTCCTGGAGCTTTTCTGCATTGGTGCTGCTGTAAGGACATGTGAGCATTCACAGGAAATCACAGCAGAATAAATGTGAAGGCTGTAAGCCGTTCATGTTTGAACCTGCAGAGCTCAGAGAGCCTTTATGTAAGCATTAATAACTGAAGCGCAGCTCTTGGATATTTTCAGCATGATTAGTTACTGTTTCTAGTGTTTTAGTCAAACTGACATATTTGTGAAACTTTTAGATTTTTTTTAAACTACAAATAAATCAGATGGTCTCTGACAGCCAGCACGGTCCAGGTGTTTCTGTTGTAACTGACTTTATCTGTATAGGATTTTCAGAATAAAGCAGGCTGGATATAAATTTGTAGCTGTGACCTTCCTGCTGTTAAAGCTGTGATGATGATATCAGTCATTTAATTAGATTAACGTTTCTCTCTCCACAGATCGAGCGTGAACGTGCAGCTTTGAACTCTCCGCACTTTGGATTTGACCTTTTTTTTTTTCACCAGATTTGTGGAATAAACACGTTTTGTTTTTTTCTTCAGCTGCTAAAGAACCGTTGAATTAATCGGGGACATCCCGACTCCAGCCTGCGCCGGCATTTTGGGGGTTTTAGGCGTCTGAGCTTTGTCGTCAGTCAAGTTTTTGGCCTGAATGCCCCAGGATTACCCTCAGGCTGTAGTTCCTCCTCTGGCCTGCAGGGCAGCAGCAGAGAGCAGCGTCCGGCCGCTGGACAGACCGAGCCTCGGCATGAGCGACTTCTGGCACAAGATGGGCTGCTGCGTGGTAGCTAAACCACCGCCGGTGAGACGTGCTGTCTTTTGATAACTTTAAATGCTGCAAGTGATTCTAAGTTCAGTGTTTGTACAAATATTAGAGCTAATCATGTTAGCTAACGTTAGCCGATAAAATGTTTCAAAGCTGAACTTAACTGGTAACTTGGACCTTCAGCTAAAACGATGGCTGATGCTGAGCAGGTAAATGAAGTAGACAGTCATGTGATCATTGTTGTTTATGTGCCTGAACGTGACGCTGCACAGGTAAAGGCGGGGCTTGTGTGCTCTTCCACAAATGTCCCCACGAGGCCTCAGAGTTATTGTGGCCTCCACACACACACACACACACACACATATGCACAGCTTCCCTTTTCTCTGTGACCTCTGACCTCTGCAGCCGTCGGTTCTGTTTTTTGCTTCACGTGACATAAACAGAACGCAAACATCAGCACAGATCTCCACGTCACACCCAATAAAAGGTTCCTGATGGTAGCGACGCTGCCGTGACGGGAGGAAGTGCTGCTGTGGCCTTTCTCTCCAGAGAGCCTCCTCCTCTTCCTCCTCCCTCCTTCCTCTGGCTCTATTTTGAGCTTTGTGTTTGTTCCATTGTGGCACTGCAACAATACACCTTTAATAAACACAGCGAGACGCACCGATGCCAGCGCTGACTTCACTCAGGAAGTCTGTGTAACGGTAAAGTGGGCAGGTTTGAACTCCAGCCGCACAAAGTTTCACACAGAAGGCTTGGTGGACGTTTTGACTTCATCGTTATTGTGCGTATTTTCACGTCCCCCGCGTCTCTTTGTGCAGCTGTTTGTGATAAAGTTGTGACGGTGTGAGTAATGTAGACGTCATTAAATCAAAGAGAAGTGGGGCTGTTTCTGCACATGCTCAGTTTGTCGTCAGCACTAAAGATGTTGTCTAACGTCTGCACAGATTTCACCCATGTCCCAAAAACACGTGACAGCATCAAATCAGGTCCTGCGTAAATTCCAAAGCCACTCGAACGAGCAAACACGTCGCCCGTTTTAAGGTTTTTACTGTTTCGTCTTTTTGGGGCGGAGCTTTTACATTTGGCGTGTTTAGGACGAGTGGATGATGTCAGCCATGTTGGAGGTCTGTGAGCTGATCCTGGCTATGATCCTTCCAGACTTTCACCAGCTCGGACTGCTCTGACTCACTGATTACACGATGATGATGATGACGAGGGTGGGGGTGGTGTTTAGCTGTTCAACACAGACGTTGCCAGGAGATTTGTTTTCTTCTTCTGCTGTTTGCTCTGCAGTGTCTCTGGGTTACGTAATGAAGCTGTGGAGCCACTGAGCGTGCTCAGTTTGTAAACCTTACATCAGCTCGGCTTCTGCACTTTGATCGGATCTCTGACGTTTCAGAAACATGAGCAACATCAAGAAAAAGCTTTGATTACGAGTTTTTAGAGTCATGGAAATAACCCGAGGCAGAGAGGAAGGTGTGTGCAGGAGAGCCCTCCACACAAGGGAAAGACCACAGCACTGTCACAGAGACACACACTGGTGTCTGGGACTGAAGTGAGTGTGTCTGCACTGCTGTTTGAAGGTCAGGTCATGTGAGTTAAAACAGACAAACTCACATCTCTGTCACAGACTTTGGATCTTATTAAAAAAAACATGTGACCCTGTAAACAAATGCAACGTACCTACAACACTGCAGAAGGAGCACAGACGCAGGAAACACAGACATGTGTTTAAGTCTGTGGGAGACGCAGAGTGCCAGAAGCACCACTGCAAACACGGCTGGTCGCTGCTCACGGACAGAAGGTCCACGTAACAAACACTTGCAAAGACAAAGGAAAAAACTGAGTCCCACAAACTGCTGTGTGTTTATTTTATTTTATAAACCAAAAGGAAACCTGAACAACGGAGGCACAAGAATCCTGTAAAACGGGCGATTTAATGATAGTAAAGGGCTGTTCTGTTCTGACGACAGCAGCGTGTAAGTGTGGGTCCTCTGCTGTGGTTCAGCTGGAGCAGGATGTAGGAGGGCCCCCGGTGCGCCTCGCACTGATTGGATGATTGACGGGTGTTATTTTAACCTCCCGCTGAGTCAAGCGCGACTCGTCCAGTTTGTCAACCGAGCAGTTGTTTTATTCCTGACGTTGCCATGACGACCGCCACCCCCGCGGAGGAGGCGGCGCGCGGGCCGAGCAGCGATGATTCACGTTCAGAGGGGGGAGCGTGGCCGAGCGGGACCCGTGTCTGTTTACGAAGCACTGATCTGCGGAGACGCTGCGACGTTCACTGTCCCGGGAATCTTCAGCTGGCAAGACAATCAGTGGAGACACTGGCACATTTATGACTTTTAAAGGAAAAGCACCGTTTCTCCGTCCAATCAGCACCAACGTCTGTGTTTACCTCATTTACTATTTATTCTAAACAGATACAGCACACACACACGTCTGCTATAATTCATAACAAACTGCCAACTTACATGAATCTGACTTTAATACATGTCAGATACAATGTGTTCATGTTTCCTGTGCTGTGTGTAACAATCGCAGTGTTGTCTGAAACAGCTTCACCCTCACGCCTGCAGCGTCACACTGGGCCACCTGTGTGTGTGTGTGTGTGTGCACCTGTGTGTGTGTCTGTGTGCGTGTGCACCTGTGTGTGTGTGTGTGTGTGTGCGTGTGCACCTGTGTCTTTCTAGTCCCTATCAGGACTCTTGCTGCAGCATTTTGGATTAACTGAAGACTTTTCAGTGAGTTTTTAGGACTTCCTGAAATAATGAATTACAGTAGTCCAGCCTGGAAGTAATAAATGCATGAACTAGTTTTTCAGCATCACTCTGAGACAGGATATTTCTAATTTTAGAGTTTAACTCATTGGTGTGTGTTACCTGGCTTCATGGACAGATAGAGCTGCGTGTCATCTGCATAGCAGTGTAAATGTTTCCTGTGGAACTCCATGATCAGCTGTTTATGAAGGAGGTGTTTTTTCATCTGGCCTAAATGTGGACAAACACACATCAGAGACTCTTTAATAATGTGTGTCTGTGTGATCATAGAAGAAGAAGAGGAGGAAGATTGATCGCAGCATGATCGGAGAACCGACTAACTTCATCCACCTCACACACATCGGCTCTGGAGAGATGGCAGAGGGCCTGCAGCCGGTCAGTAACAATCCTGTCTACCTGTTTACTCACCATGCAGCCGTGTGTGTGTGTGTGTGTGTGTGTGTGTACACATCATAAATCAGTGCATAAAAATGGATAAGTAACAACATTAACAGGGACGTTTGAGAACAAAGTAACAATAAGAGCTGATTTTGAAACACTGAACACAACGATGACGTGTGTGAAACCATCACTCTGAACAGAAACCAGTTACAGGTATGATGGAAGCTGTCGCACTGCAGTCTTAACTTGAACCGTAGCGTGTTCGAGTTTTACCGCGGGTCGCCTGTCGACCCCAGACTGGGATTGTGTCTCTGCTGGAACTGAACCAGCAACCTCTATTGTTGTCCCTACAGTTTGGAGCAACAGCATTTTAATATATACTCTGTGTTAGAGATGAGAACACCCAAGTACAGTTCAGTGTTACACTTGTTTAAACTTTTAAAGGATTTATTGGTCATAAAGAAGGTGTGGCTGTGTGTCGTTTTAATTCATCATGATTGTTGTCTTCTGTGTTTGTGTCTGATACATGTGAGTGTGCTATGTAAAGAAATATTGTTGTGTTTTACAGTCGGGGTCGGTCCAGGAGCAGATGAGGTCTAAAGGCCCAAACATGAACGGCAGGAACAGCCTGTTATAGCCGGTAAACCAGCTCAGCTTCTCTTTTCATGCTCATTTAGAGGTGAAGATGTTCCAGCAGCAGCTGTTAAAAATCACATTTTAGAAAAGATGAGTAAAGTAAGGACTGATTATTTAGTCGGGTCCAGGACTGTATGGTTTCTGTACCGTGGTGCAGATCTTCTGTACCTGTAACAAAACACAAAGTAACCCTGAGCAGGTTAAAACCAGAATAGAAAGACAGCTGGCAGCCTTAGCTTAGTGTGGTTGAGCCCGAGCTTCCTGTTAGTGATCGAAGCAGCGATGAACCCTGCCTTCCCTTTAAACCTGAGTGTGCATCTTGCACCTGTTTGATCTCCATGGGTCACTTTATCGCAGAACACAACTTGATGAAACAGAGCTACAGTTTTTTGTAATGTTGGTAATTTCTTTAAAAAACCAAAAACCGAGTCCAGCTGTGGTGCTGAGCCGGTCCGACGGTTTCCCGACCATCCACCCTGACACCCTGTCACCACCTCCCCACACTTTGTCCTTTGTCATCATTCATTTGACCAGTAGGGGGCACTTGCCCATAAACTGTAACTATTACATAACTTTTTATGCTGCAGCACACCTCCAGCATCGGTCAGTTCACTGTTCCTCCACGTGTTTATGATGTTTATCCTGATCCCCAGAGGACGAACCCTTTGGATTGAAGGATGTTCTGCCTGTAGGGGGCGCTGACTGACACATTTTTACGCTAGTCAGCACCGTTTGACGTTTCCCGTGTCTTTCATCTTCTAGGAGTGTATGACATCGATCCAGACCAGCTGACCGACCTCTTCCTTCTCCACACTGAGCCTCGCCGCTAGCACATGACTGCCAGCCAGGTGCTTTGACTCCCTCCTCCACCCTACTAAAGTGCCCTTGTGCAAAGCGCTGAACCCCTAACAGCTACAGGAGGCACTAGCCTGACCAGATATAGCTGTGGATTTTTTTTTACTCACAAAGACTGAAAATCAGTTCCCACCTTTGAAGAAACCAGAATGAAATTTTTGGTCACTACAGGTTTCCCTGTCAGTATTAACGTCATTAGACTCCATTTCCCAGCATCCATTTCAATTTTTTCAGTATCAAACAAATGACAGGATGTCTGTATTTATGAAAGAAAAAAATTTTCTGGCTCCAAACTGTCGATTTGAGATTTCACGTGGACGTTTTTGTGTGGAGTGTTTTTTACTGGACTTCATTTCGAGGATGGCCCGTTGTTTAGTATTCAGCTCCTGAAGGATTATTACACCTTCTGGGGCTTCGTCAGCAGATTCTGAACCGTGCGTATGTTCAGGGATCACGTGGCCAAAGCGATTACATCACTGGATGTCGTCCCCCAGGACGCTGCTGGTGCTGAATTTTAAAGGACTCTTGTTTTAGGAGACGGGAAAGTCCCATGAATCCCTGCTACACTGGACTGCACTGTGTGTGTGTGTATGCTTGTGCTCTTACATGTCTATCTTTGTGGGGACCTGTGTGATTGTTAGATCATGTGAGGACATGCCTGCAGATTCAGATTTGTTGTTCAGGTTGTGTCATGGAGGGTCCTCACAACGATAGAAATCCAGACATGCATGTGTGAGGTCATATGTGGCTTGGACCCACAGTCCTAAACCTCCACTAGAAAAACACCAAAAATTATCATCATTATTATTATTATTATTCAGAAAGTTCTTTGTTTTTATTTTTAACACTTTTTAAATTCTTAATCCAATTACTGTGTTACTCAAACTGTGGTTCAGGGACCCCAAACGGGGCTTCAGATGACATATTTTAGCTCCCTATTTTTAGCGCACTGCTTGAAAGGTCTGTTGTAAGCTAAGGTGTCACAGTTATTACTGCTTTAAACGTGTGTAATCTTCTGCTGTTCCTGATTGGCTGTCTCACATCTGCTCTGTTTTTATCCAGATGTTCAGGTTGATCTCAGCTCACAAAGCAAATTTGTTTAATGTGGTCTTGAAAAAGATCATTTTGTAGTTTTTGAAACATCTGCTGATAAAACTGATGTTGATGTTTCGTTCCAGCTCTTTCTGTCACAGCTGAAGATTCGTCCACATTGTATTTATTTTTG
This sequence comes from Coptodon rendalli, assembly GCA_015108555.1. Lineage (NCBI taxonomy): Eukaryota > Metazoa > Chordata > Actinopteri > Cichliformes > Cichlidae > Coptodon > Coptodon rendalli. The sequence goes on from VUQP01020891.1 coordinate 11,437, forward strand.
TAAATCACACTAACGTGCAGGTAGGTCCAGATGTGTCCCAGGTCTGTGTGCACCAGCCAATCCTGTTTCACATCCAGTTATTAAATGTGTTTGTCAGTAAGAGCCAGCACTGATTGTTTCTGCTCCAAACACGAACGCATCACAGTCATGACAGTGAGCCACGTCTTATTGGTCGATTTATTCGAGTCGCGCCGTTCGTGAACGCCATCCTGTGCCCGGATGCTCTAACAGCAGCGCTGACTCGTCAGGGAAAACTGTCTGAATGGTTACCACGGAAACCACAGAGCGACGCGGCAGCTGGGCACTCGCTCCACGACGACAATGGCGACGACAGGAACGTAAGAGCCCGAGCTTCTGGTGCGTTCGTGAACTGTGCAGAGCGTGGGAGGAGTTATTGCTGGTCCTTGTAAAAGTATTTGACTCGGCTCGTTCCAGCTTCCCGCTGAAAACGTTTGTGTTCACAAACTGAGACGTGCGGCGTTAACGCTGCTATTAAACCAGCGTCAGGAACGCCTCCGACCGTGTCAACACTCGACTTGAAATCTGAACGTGTTGTACTTTGGTTAGTTCGTCCTGTTCAAAGACACAAAGGAAGGATAGGTCTCTGATTCCAACACCCGGGACAAACTCTGTTTTCCTGTGGAGCATCTTTGTTTTGGATCATTTTAGCTCCAGAAACTGTTACTCTCATTCTAGACTCATGCTGGGAACCTGAACGTCTCCTCCACCGAGGCCTGAAGAAGATCAGGATGTTTTCTTAAGGATGTTCAGCCTGAGATGTTTCATTGTGAATTTTTTCCCAGACTAGTTGAAACTCGCATCTTTTTCCTTTTTTGTGTCATATCAGACGTATTTAATCCTCCTGAGAGAAAACGTTCAGGCTGCTCTGAACGCTCAGCTTCCAACAGCTCGTTCTACTTTTATAACGGATCTCTGCCCACCGACTAACTGCAGGCTTCCAGACACTGACCAATCAGAAGACAGTGGGATTTAGGGAGGGCTGTCTTAAAGAGACGGGAGCATACGAGGGATTGTTTGGATCTGGGAGTCGTGCACAGGTAATGATTTGATTACAAAAATCTGACCACGTCAGAAACTGTCCCGACTGCGTGTAGGTGGAGACGAGGACGTCTCCAGGCTGGAGTCGACGTCGTGGCTCAGTCATCCTCGCTCTTGGATTCTGGGAAATGAAGCCTCTTCCTGTCGACAGTCCTTTCCCTTCAGGTGGAAACAGACTGAGTGCTTTTGTCTAAGTGTCACGCTATGCTTTTATTTTGTGAAAGACGCTGATTCTATTGGTGCATATGATTGTTGCATTGAGAGTACTGATCACAGAGCTTCTCTGGAAGAGCCTCGGTGGGAACGCTGTCCAAAACCACACAGTCTTCATCAGAACAACTTTTACTTTTGCAGCTATTTGTCGTCTGGCACTCTGATAAACTCTGATGTCAGCCAATCAGCAGCCCCCCTGCAGCTGCGTTGGGATTAAAGTGAATGCAAATGATTGGGCAGAAGAGTTTTAATGGATTTCTTCTGAGCTGTGTTCATGTTTGATTGGCTGAGGAAACTGTCAGTCAGCGAGCTGTGGGGGTTTTGGTTTTAAAGCTGTGAGCGTGAAACACGACACTTCCTGCTGGTCCAATGACGGTCTGCCCACCCGGCGAGATCTGAGGAACGAGCTGAAGTCGGTGAAGCTGCTTCCTGCTTCCGTTACTGTGCAGATGACTGATGTGAAACGTTGAACTCTTCTGTGCACTGAGTAATAAACTGGATCACACATTAGACTCGTGAGCCTGGCTCGGTTTACGAGGATATTTGTTCAAAGATCTGGAAGGTTTTAACTCTGCACGTTAATGAAATCTACAGCAGCTGTATCCTTGTGTTTACAAAACCTGATTTTGTCACATCCTCTCCACCGTTGTAAAAACAGAGACCACAGCATCACAGCGGTTATAAGGAAACATTACAGTGATATGAATGAGCGGTTTGTGTGGCTTCTTCTGTTGTGTAAGCTGCTCCTCCTGCAGAGGCACAAAAACACCTTTATTCTTCTTATGTAACGTGTCTCATGATGGCTGAATAAATCTGTCCATTTCTCACCAAACCTGTGTTTGTGGCTCAGTGTGACGAAAGTGGAAGTTTGTTCTAAGAGTAGTGCAAAAAATACGATTTGAAGATGACACTTTGATCAGTCCTAAAGTACTGAAACATGGATGGGAACACCTTTGAGGGTCGATGGTTCAGTTTCATTTTGTTCCCAGTAAATCACAGCAAACATGTCCAGCTGTCGTCATGGAGACGAGGTTTCATCTCGTAGGCCTGGATGTCTTACAGACCACGCAGTGTTTAAATTCAAGTCAGTCCACATCACCACTGCAGACAGGATGGGGCTCCACCCACACCTCCACCCACCTGTCACTCCTACTGCACACCTCACCACTGTCTCTCTGCCATCACTGACTTCCTCTCTGCCAGCCAATCGTCTGCTTTCTCTGATCTACAAAGACACTGAAGCTGCTTTTGTCCTTCTCCGTCAGCACTGTCAGAGCAACCATCACATGTGTGGTTCTTTCTCCGCAGCACCATCCTGCAGAGTAGCCACATTCTCTGCTAACAGCACCTTACAGTGTCCTATAGGCTGTAGTCCACCTGTGTATGTCTCACTCGTGTACATGACCCCGTGTTTCTCCCTCTCACCTGTCCTTCTGCAGTCCTCTCCTCAGCACCACGCCCACCCAGCACCCTCTCCCCCTGGGACACTCCTTCTTCTCTCTCCTCTAACTGACCTCTGAGCTGTGGGGCAAACACTTTGACAACATCACCGATTTAATGTCCACTTTCAAATGCATGATCCTGTCTGACGCTCTCTCCCACAACACTGTTCACATACTCTTCCTTCAAGGTTACCCTGAAGGATGCCCCACACCTTGAACCCACCTCCACTGCTCCTGGCACTGCTCTCCATCATCGCAGCAGCGCTCCCCGTCGCCTACATTTAGATTACTAATGTTCCTCCTCTCTTCAAGCGCAGTCTCCACCAGCACGCTGTTAGCCAACAGCACTGAGGTCTTAAATGCACTACATGGACAAAAGCATTGGGCCACACCACTTAATCTTTAAATGCAGGTGTTTTCAGGCACAGGTGTATAAACTCACTCGTGCAGACACGTGAGAGGCGTTTTTAAAGACTGGGCCGTTCCTACGAGCTCACCGAATCAGACTCAGCCTGGCTAGTGTTAGCACAGGAACAGCTCCTGTAGCTTAATGTGCAGGACTGCCGGGGACCAGGGTTGCTCTGACGGAAACTATGAATGAGCTCACACAGTTCTAATGGAGGCCGCAGCATCGCTTTCTCATGAAGCGTGAGTCTGTGCACAGGCTAATGAGAAACACTGAGAGTAAGGGCAGCACGTGTGTTTCTACACGTATGACCCCGTTCACAGGCTGCGTTCACATTTTATTACATGCAGCTGTGCACGGACCGCAGAGCTGTAATGATGATGGTTAAACTAGGTGTTTCTATGGAAACGCCAGCCGAGCACTGGGGAGGAGGAAGCAGGACGAGTGGAAACATGAAGGAGGCGGTCAGAGCTGGTCTGTTACGGGCTGAGCGTGTGTGGGAAACACGTGTGTGATGTCATAAATGTTCCACGCTTTCAAAGACAAACACACGTTCCAGCCCCGAGCTGCAGAAACGCTTTTATTAAAACACTTTTCATTATGTTTGTTTGTTTCATATCTGAACTCTGGGATACAGCAGCAAACGTCCACAGCAGGGTGTTTGTGGCTTTGAAGGAAAATGGTGTCCATCTGCAGTCACGAGCAGCACAACATGTTTACACAGACAGATTGAGACTACAGAGGCTTTTATTTTGTAGGATCACAGAAATGCTTCAGGCAATAATTTTACCTTTATGTTGAAAATCAGTTCTTGACATGTTCTTCTTCAATTATAGTAATAATAACCCCCCTCATTCAGCCATGGGTGAAAAAACTGAAGTCAAAAATGTGTTTTTATCATTTATGAGGCTCAGTAAGAGTTCTTAGCCTTGGAAAAGCTCCCTGAGGTTTTTCCAGACGGTCGATGCCCTTCATGGACAAACCCCTCACCTCATGGAAACGCTGCATCGAGCATGCTGAAGCGAGTATCTGATCAACAATAAGCTGGAGCTGCTCTTTCCTGAGTTCATGTTTTTTCAGGGTTTTTTGGAGGTGTGGTCCTTTCTTGATCAGCTGTAAAACAGCCTGTTTCAGTTTGTTGTTTCCAAGAAAAGCTGTTTTGTCTCACTCTCATTTCTTCTTGTTGCACGTTGAAGCTCTGCTTGGAACCCTGATAAGATCCAACCATGATCTAAGACTTTTGATCAGGACTGTGTGTCCTCACAGTTCTTTTAGAAGACACTCTTCTGAAGAGCTCTCGCGATCTTAAGATAAGATAACCTTTATTAGTCCCACGCGTGGGAAATTTGTTTTGTTACAGCAGTGGACAGTGCAAAGTTGCATAGAAAAAAATAGAGAAAAACACTGGAATAAGATTTCAATAAGACTGTACACAATAGAATAGAATAGAATAAAATACTATATACAATCAAATAAAATAGAATACAAATGCTATATACAATTGAGTATAATACAAGCTGCCAGAAAAGAGTATTGCACTTAGTGCTATTGCACATGTGTGTGTGTTTGATCAGTTGGAGTCTTTGTTGTCTGACAGCAGTGGGTAGACCTGTGAAATCTCTCCGTCCCACACCGTGGGTGCTGCAGCCACTGAAGGAGCTGCTCAGTGCTGTCAGAGTCTCCTGCATGGGGTGGGAGATGTTGTCCAGCAGGGATGACAGCTTAGCCCCCATTCTCCTGCTTGGCTGAATTGTGTTAAATCGTTAGAGATCTATCTAAACAGAGACGTGTCTGTCATATCTGTCTGTGCTCTGTCACCCTCAGCAGCATCAGCTCGGTGATTATTTGATAATCGTTCGATTATCAGCACCTGGCTGCTAGCGTTGACTTTGTCAGCTCACCTGGCCCAGTGTGTGCATATGTATCTGTATGTGTGTAGACAGATAAACTACTGGCTCCCCTGAAGTCACTGAGGGCAGCGAAAAGATAGATTTGAATTCTGATTAATTTGTAAAATGCAGCCAATCATCTTCTGTCTTTGTGTTAAATATTGCACTAACCTGTGAAGTGTAATGGATCGTACGCTGCATGCGCTGCTGCGTCATCGCTGTTCAGGGCTGGATGGTCTCATTCATGTAACAAGCACAACATACAGCAAGTATACGGTGTTAAAGCTGACTGTGTTTGAATAAATCTGTTGGTTACTGTCCTCCCAGCTGACAGTCTTTTTGAGTGTTTAGTCTTTGACAGATGGAGAAAAAGCAGAAAAACACATTTCGTTTGGCTTGAGACTCGCACACAGTCGGCTCTGTGTTCCTGTTTATAGAGTTTCCTCAGCAGTGACCTCACTTCCTTCCTGTCAGCCTTCATTTCCTGACCAGCAGCTGGTTTCATACAGACCGCTTACACACACAGCAATGTTTCCATCACTTCAGAGCAAATCTCAGTGAAGTACTAACCGTAACGGTCATGATTTACGTTACAGGGACCTAAAGGTTCTGGGCCCAGGCAGACCAGTCCCCACAAGGTGACTGTGTGTCCCCATAAAGCAGTGAAACAGGAACAGTACACACCCACAGACATGTTTTCCTTCTCTTTATAAATGGTCCCTGTGTTCAAGTGTCCACACAAACCCTCACTCTGCTGTTTCAGTGATGTGAGTCACTGAGACAAACCAACGCGGCTCTCGGGATTTTCCTTTTTCCTGGATGGGGAGTCGGGATCATGTGTGGGGTGGTGACACACTACAAAAGACATTTACTTCAGCAGCAAACATACCTTACATCAGGCTCTGCTAACAGATGGGTTGCAGTTGTAGATTATCCCTCATGTCATACACATTTAAGTAACTAACGTGATGAACACACAGAAAATGAGCCAGTTATATCCAGTTGTTTATCATTATAATAATATCTGTATTCCACTTATCCTCGATAAAGAGGATGTGACAGATGTTACAAAAAACCAGAGTTATAAGAAGCAGAAGAGGATTCTGGGATATCGAGCCGTTTGCATCACCAGCAGTGAGTCAGACTCATTCTCAGTGACTGTGCACACTAGTCGCTGTTTTCAGGAGCCCAGCAGCTGAGAATCAGCACCATGTCTATAATAACATTATTTATAATAGCATCATTTTGAAGTGTGAATCTTGCTTTACACTCATGAAGTAGGAAGCAGGAGGTTCAAACACAAAGCCCAGATTGTGGAACTATTGGGAGTTTATTTAGCAGCACAGAACATTTCACTTTAAGGCAAACCCTGACTGCAGACAGTGCTGAAGGTTCAACTCTGACAGAAAACACTGAAAGTTGGAGGAAATGTGTTAAAATCCTTAAAAACGCATTTATAAAATAAAACCCTTTGATTCAAAATATCCAACGTTGAAATCTCTGACAGTTCTGGCTCAAAAACACTTTTTTGTATCAGTGAAACTTGAATGTTTGCGTGTCGTTCTGAGGACGCACAGAACCTGCAGTTCATTTTACATCATTGTGCTTTTGTCCTAATACTCTTAATTTTAAGTTCTACAAACCAGGTTGTAACTGTGGGACTCTGAAATGTTTCAGTTAAAATCACAAATGAAGTCATGTATCTGAGGGGACACTTGTTCTTTCCTGGCTCATACTGCAGCAGCCCTCAATTTAAACTTAAGCATAAAGATGTCGGACCCATTAACACTGTTCACCACACGGACTGTCAATAAAGTTAGAAGTCTTGAGAAAAGTGACGGTGATTCACTCAGGAAGCCCAAATGCTGACACAGTGCATAAGATCCTGCTGGATGTCAGAGAAACACGTACGTGACTCTGCAGCGCCACCTGGAGTCTCACCTGGACAGGCTGTCATCATACCTGCGGGGAAATCAATACGTCTCAATATTTCTTGTGTTCAGCTGAGGTTGTTCCTGTTTTTAATTCATTTATGAGGAAATATGTTTTAAAACATACGTCTAATCTGTCAGCTTTGAATAAATAAGTAATGATGTCACTCACTGCTTGACACAGTCTGGGATCTGAACATGCTCAGTGGGGATGACGTTAGAAAGTTCCTTTAAGCTGCTGATGAACTGAAGTTTCCTGCTGAACTTGGTGCTGAGGATGAAATAAAAAGTCTGAGTTTTAGTCATTCAGATACGACCACTTCCTGTCCAAGAAAACAGCATGATGGGATTTATGCTCTAAAGCTTTTACTAGCAAAACAATGATCTGTGTCTGCATCAGACGGGTGGTGATGAAGAAAAGATGGTGCACCTGATGAAGGGCTTGATGATGGTGATGAGTGCTTTAATGTACCAGGTGGGATGAACCACATAGAAACCCTTCAAGTTCTTCCTCAACCTGCAGGCAGAAAATCACCAAAAGAATCATAAAGAAACACCGAATTAGGGACCTGGGATAAACCATCCATCCAACCAACATGCAATCATCAATCCAGCCATGATCTTCCATTTATCCATTTCTGGGTCATGGATGTTAGGGCCTATGTCAGGGTTAAGGGTCAAACAAGGAAATACAATTTGTGAAATAAAAGACAAAAAAAAAGTTAAAAGATTGAAAACAGGTGAATGAAGGAGGAAATAAATTAAAAATTATGCCTGGCACACCTGAAAATCAGTTCATGACATGAAGACGATGTCCTCCAGTTGCTCTTCTTCCACTCTGATGTTCATAATAATAATAAACCCCTCTCCTTCAGCCACGAGTGAAAAAACTAGATCTAAAACTGTGTTATTATCAGGCTGAGTAAGCATTCTTAGCAATGAAAAAGATCCCTGAGCTTTGGACACATCAGTGAAATAAAGCTTAAATATGTGCCCATTGATACAGTCCTGATCAAAAGTTTAAGACCACGTGAAAAATGGCAAAAACTCCTATTTTGCATCGTTGGATCTTAACAAGGCTCCAAGTAGAGCTTCAACATGCAACAAGGAGAAATGGGAGTGAGACAAAACACGCAACAGAAACTGGGAAGTGTACAGGATGAATAGCAGCTCACCACCATGACCTGGCTGTGGATAAGCAGACGAAAACGGGTGGACGGATGGACTTGTTCGGACCTGTTTTTTCTTACCTGCGGTCGATGGTGGTGTAGCACTCTCTGAGCCAACTGATTCCTGGCAGTTTGTCCTTCTGACCTCCAGCACAGAGATACACAATCACATAGTTCTCCGCCACCATCAGCTCCAGAGTGCCCACTACGAACCTGATACATACAGAGAGGCAGTGGTGAGGTGGTCAATCGAAAAAGCTCCAAACTGATCTGCTGCACTGCCGCTGGTCAGTTATCTGACAGCTGAAGCAGAGCCAGTTCCCCTTCAGCACCATCACATCCACAAAGACTCTTACTGGTTTTATACTGGAACCCGTAGTGGGTCTGTGCACTAAGACAAATTCAGCCTTTTGATCCGTCTTTTTCTTCACTTTGAGTCTGATTCTCACTCTGGGATGGTAAGAGCTGTTTGACTCAGAGGTCAAGGGTCAGAGGTCAATGTGTGTTCATTACCTGAACAGATTATCCATCACATACTGGTAGTTCTCCAGACAGTTTTCTGGCAGGTAACAGGAGGAAAACACGATGATGTCATTCATACCATCTCCATAGTAACCTGGATTGCCAACAGGTGTTAAAAGTGTGAGGGGACATAAGATAAACAGGTAAATCAGTGCACAGGTAGCTAGCAGTACCTCCATGAGACAGCACCCTGAGGAACGGCTCCAGGACGCTCATATTGACCCGGCTCTCCTGTGGAGGGTCACCTGTAGTGAAACAACGCCACCTGGTGCCATGGCTGTCCACCACATCCTCCCTTTCCAGAAAACCCAGTCCGCTCTGGTCTGTCTCCATCAGGCAACCAGTCTGTTGGTCAGATCTGGAGCTGTGACCTCTGTGGTGGCTGGAGGCAACACCAAGACGCCGCAGGTCATCTGAGAAACGATCAGGTAAGAAGATAAACAGCTGTTCGCAAACCATGGCCTGTATGACCTCTCTATGACCGCTCACCTTCCAGGTCCAGGTCATACATTGGGAAGGGCAGCGATTCGCTGTCTGAGGGTGTCTCTATAGCATCTAGATCAAAGTCAAGTGCTGGGTCGTCTTCATCTTCAGGGGAGGGGGAAAGGAAGACAGAAGGCAGGTCATCAGAGACCATGGACCCGCTGCGACCTGCAACCCAACACCAAAGAGCCAGCTGAAAGGAAATGCCACTAAACGAAAACTGTGGAGTTTTAAAGAGAATTCCCAGCTTTTGTTTCGTTACCTAATGACAGACTGAGAGTCGGAGCCACCAGGACTTTTTTCTTTGCTTGTGGTGGGCCGGTCAAAGCTAGAGTGCTGGGAGGAGCTGCAGAAAGAGAGAACACGCTCAACAGTGACATACCTACTGAATGTTTCTGTTTACCAATGACAGCCACCCGACAATGAGGGCCTGTTTGGATTTTTATTTTCATTTTTTTAAAGCAAGTAAGCGCAAACATATTAGTTTTTGAAGGAAAACAAGCCTAAAAGCTGCAGGTTCTGCCTGCCTCGACTCAGCCACATGAGACCACAGAACAGCACATGCTGAGGTACATAGTGTGCAGTGATTCACAACTTTTTGCAGAGTCAAGCCCAACAGACCTCCAAACTTCACGTGGCCTTCGGATTAGCTCAAGAACAGCACGTAGAGAGCTTCATGAAAAGAGTTTCCAAAGATGAGCAGCTGCATCCAAGTCTTACATCAGCAACACCATCTAAAGCCTCGGATAAAGGGGTGTAAAGGATGCTGCCACTGGACTATAAAGGAGTGGAGACGTGCTCTCTGGAGTGACCAATCACGCTTCTCCGTCTGGGACTGTGATGCATGAGTCTGACTGCACTGTGCCAAGTGTAAAGTTTGGTGGGGGGGGGATCAGACAGCATCACTGTCTGAGCTCACAAATGCGCTTCTGAAAGATGTGGTCTAAGGCTACGTTGACACTGCAGGCGAAAGCGCATCAAATCCGACTTTTTTCACCCTATCCGATCATGCGACCTACGCGACAGGCAACTACGCGACAGGCGGCTACGCGACTGGCAACTACGCGACAGGCAACTACGCGACAGGCGGCTACGCGACAGGCAACTACGCGACAGGCGGCTACGCGACAGGCGGCTACGCGACAGGCAACTACGCGACAGGCAACTACGCGACAGGCGGCTACGCGACAGGCAACTACGCGACAGTCGGCTACGCGACAGGCAACTACGCGACAGGCGGCTGCGCGACAGGCGGCTACGCGACAGGCGGCTGCGCGAGTCAGCGACGTCCTCTCCACACTCCAGGCCAGCTGGTGGCAGTAATGCACCACCAAAAAACACAAAGAAGAAGTTACGCGCGTTCTGCAGCGGCTAAGTTACCATCTTTGGAGCTTGCTCTTGCTAACAGTGATGACTTGGTGGTGCACAGGGGAGCAGATTCCAGTCCAGCTCTGGTCTGGTTCTGATCTTTTTACTGGGCATGTCGGGGCATTGCTTTGGTTTATGAACAATATCGTATCCTGTGTAATTGTTGTTGGAGTTTGCCCCGCCCCCTCCACCCTTGTGGTGGAGTAGATGGGCGCAGTTCTGTCCAGCACAGCTGTCGTTGGTGTCTCTCGTTGTTTTGATATTTTGTCTCTGCTCTAGATTTCAGTCTGTGGACGGCTAACTTGGCCATAGGTGTGATCGGTTGTTGGTCCGCGTGTCCGGGTGACACAGTGTCAGGGTGCACGCCGCCTCGCGCCCTCCGGTCGCTGGGAAGTTGAATTATTTGCAGATTTGTATTTGAATCACAAAATTATTGTAAAGGTTTGAGATGAAAATGTTTATTTTAATTTAATTAAAGCTGAAAATGTATGAAGGCGTTTCAATATATTATTGTTTTGAAAGTTTTGTTATTTTTTATTTTATTATATTGTTTTATTTTTCATTTCCTGCATGTATTTATAGTAACATACTGATATTTATGGTTTATTTTAGATTTCAATATTTTTGATGGATTCCTTAATGAGTTTGATGTTTTTTTCATTATTAATATTTTATTATTGCTTTCCTCCTGTGCGCAGCTTTAAGCTATGACTTTGTAATACACATGTATTTATTTTGATTCACTGTATTTGCTTTCATATATTTTTCTTTCTTGTGACATCGAAAGAGCAGTTAATCGTCTCAGAAACAACAAACTGTCTGCGTACCCGGTCTCTGCCTCGTGGTTGTCAGTGATCTATCCTCCGACTCGCCACCGCCTGACAGAACACAGGAAACAATCAGAGAGGAACCTCAGAAGAAGAAGAACATAAAGGAGCAGCTGTCAGAGTTACCTGGCTGGACATCAGACACCTGCTGCAGTTCATCTGCTGGAAAATTGTGAATATGTTGAGAAGAGAAAATTTCATCTGAAGGAAAAACAACTGGATGAGTCTTCCTTACCCTCCTTGTCTTCCTCATCCTCCTTACAGCTGTTGCCTTCTTCAGCCTCCTCATTTCCAACAGATATTTGCCCCCCACATTCTTCCTCCGCCACCTCCTCGTCTTTAAAACCAAAAACACCACAGAGTTCATGACAGGGACTGGCCTGAGACCCGGACATACCGTTTGTTCTCCATACCTGCTGACCGCTCTGTACGTGGCGTGGAGATGAGCGGTTTGTCACCCATTTCCTCGTCGTCTGCAGAGAAATGCAGATTCAGGTTTGAGTCCAAATACAGACCTCAGAGCTGCCCGCTCACCCCAGCAGAGGTTTGTGCACCAAACCAAAAATACACAATAAAGATGACTGAAACAGCTGAACTTTGACACAAAGTTTTTCTAAAGCGATAGAGTATTTATTATTGTGCGATCTACTGTACAATATAAAGCGCCTTGAGGCGACTTTTGTTGTGATTTGGCGCTATATAAATAAAATTGAATTGAATTGAATTGAATTGAATAGTGCTCCTTCAGTAATAGACACAGCAGTGTGATTTGGTGATATGATTCATTTCACCGATGATGTTCATTTGTTTGAATGAACTCTACATATTGGATCTCAGCGCTCTGTCAGTACCTGATCGAGCGTCTGCAGCAGACGTCGCGCTCACAGCTGTTGCAGTAGTTGTCGCAGTGGTAGTAGTGGTCGTATCATCTGTTATGCTGTTGGCTGCTTGGATGCTCTCAGTAGCTTTGGCTTTCAGAAAGGATCTGCACACAGAAGCACACTGAGCGATACTTCTGTTTGTTCTTTTTTCTCTTATCCAGTAATGCTGCCTAAATTTCACACTTACCCACTGTGGCATGACCCGGCCACAGAGTTACACACCGACACACTTTCCTGTTTCTCTAACGCTCGGCTGCAGCTTTACAGCCGACAGCAGCACACAACAACAACAACAGCAACCAGCTCAGGCCCAGAGTGTGCTGGCAGTGATCAGTAGCAGTCTTCAGTCTGCTCCAAAACTGTGGAGCAAAGTGCCCTTCATATCTCCACCTCCCCAACATTACACATGTTTCAAGCCTGTCTGAAACACACTGTTATGCTCTGCGTTTTACATCAGGATGACCTCTGACCGCTTTGATTGTCTGATTTCTCACTAGGCTTTTCTTATTTTCTTAAATTGTTGTTATGTGTTTGATTATTTTATATATACATCACAGCTGTTGTTTTTAAAGGTGACTCAGGCTGTGACTGAAGCTAGCTCTATTATCTCCTGTCTCTTTAGGGCCCCTCCCCTCGCTAAAAGCCCTTGTTCTTCTGATTGGCTGTCTTCTGGATGCCTGCAGAGGAGCAGGAGCCCTGGTCATAACAATGCTACAAACACTACAGCTGGACGTATCTGTTTGTTGAATGAAGGAAATCAAAAGGCTGAAATGAACTCTGACCTCTGTGTTTCCTCATCAGGCTCCTCCTCTCGTGACTCCATGTTGTTACTGCTGCTGAGGATCAGTGAGACAGCGTTAGTCCAGAGCCCGCTGCTAGATCAAGTTCGACTAAACTAGCTAACATTTCTGCTGTTTAGCATGAAGACATTATTCTGTGACATTATAACTGTCAGTACTTTGTAAAACAGCTGAAACGTTGCTGCATTAAGATCTGAGAAACACTCTGGGCTCAGGTCAATAATCTTTATTGACACAACTGTTATCTAACAAAAACAGTGCAAAGGAAAGACAAAGAACACATTACAAAATAAAAGTCTAAGCAGAAAAAGACTTCCTGTGATAAAGCAAAGTTTAAGAGTCAGAAAAGACTTACAGCGAGTCCTCAGAAAGACGACGGCCAGGTGAAGTCAGACAGGTGAGACAGGTTCAAGGTAAACAGCCGAGATCACCTGAGAGTCAGTGTGTGTGACTGAAGGCTCACCTGATGACATCACACCTGCCTTTAGTGAGTTTATGAGTGAACTCTGATACCTCAGCCCCTCCCTCGCCCGTCTCTCGCTGTACTTTTAGCCAACAGGACAACAGAGGTGTGGCGGCTTTGATTTGTTGGTGCAACAAGAGGCCCGCCCCGTTACCACAGCAACCGTGACTGTACAAGTAGACATACAGGTGTGGAAACTGCAGCATGCAGGTCGCTACCTGCTGCATGTGTGTCATTGTGGTTCAGGTATTACTGTTTTATGAGAACATTAAAAGGTCCCCGAGAAGGTGGAGGTGAGTCTGTGTGAGTCTGTTACACCAGTGCTTTGGGTTAGCACTGCTGGCAGGGGCTCAGAATGAAAGACAACATTTACAGTAATGCTTTGGTGGCTTATTATTAATGAATAATTCTGAGAATTTTTTTGAGTTGCTTTATAAATGAGCAGAATATATAAATACTGTCATTATACACGCTGTAACCCTGCCCTCCAGGATCAGGGACTTCCTGTCCAGGTGGTTAACATGGGCACCGCCTGCTCCTCCACCCTGACCCGAGGCTAAGTCCTCGTGTCTACGCCCTGCACACTCATGATCGCACACCTCCCTTCCCCTCTAACACCATCATTAAACGTGGTGACGACAGAACAGCCGCTGGCTCAGCGGAGGAGACGAGATTGCGTACGGGGAAGAGGTTAAACACTGTCGAGGTGCTGACTACAACCTTCTGCTCAACACCATCAAAACTACGGAGACTGTAACTGACTTCATAGGGAAACACATTCCCCTAACTGTGTTCAGCGAGCGTCCTCCTTGAGATTCCTGGGCCATCTTAGAGAACATGCTCACCTTCTGCATTGTGGCCTGATATGCCAGTTGCTCAGTGTCAGACACTAAAAACCTGCAGAGGGTCATTAACACAGCACAAAAGATCTCTGGCTGTCTCTGGAGGACATGGTCAGCGCTTGGTGTCTCGTTGCCCCTGCGTGACCTCTGGGATCAGGTGCAGGTGTCTGAAAGGCAGGAGGCCATCAGAGCGCTGAGCCCGCTGAACGGACCTTGTGATGAATGCACGAGTGAACGTTTGTACGGTGGTGTGCTGAACTGAAAGCCTAGCAACAATACAGTAATAGTTATGTTGTCTCTATCCTGTAGTGCATTTTGTGCATCAGACGATAGTTTCAATGATATACAAGTGGAACATTTCTAAATAACAACTTGATGTACTTCAGTATTTCCAGTACTTTTATCATTTCTTTCTTTATTTAGTGCCACTGTCTCCCTCAGGAAGATTTCATCACTTTGCAGATTTTTCCATAAGAGTCATGGAACAAGCTGATTGGTTATAAATGCAAACAGTCATTAAAACTCAGAGCTGAACTGAAATGAATGTATTGCATCTGATAACTGAAAATGAATCCGTGTTATTTTCATATAAAGTTAAAATGTGAATAAATAAGTGAAGATTTTTCTTCCTCCCTTTGAATTCATGTTTTTTGTAATAAATAAACATCCAGGCTCGTCCCAGCCTGTGCATTCCTCCGTCTCAGCTCCCTCTCTCTTTACAACAATTTATCATTGCAGTAATTTATGCGTCCTTCACTGATCCATCACAAACAACAAAAGCACTTTGTGGACGGGACGCTCCGATTTCTACTTTTTGCTGCCGCAGAAAGCTGCTCGACTGGAATCTTCACATTCCCGGCGCCTCTTTTCTGGAGGTTGTTTTTCTTCCTGTTTCCTGGGGAAGCGACGAGCCGCCTGTCACCATTATAGATCCACGCTGGACAAAGCCAGCCCTTAAAACGACACTTACTCGAGGAAGATGAGGGGCTTTTTGATCCTCGTGCTCGGTAAGATAGTGTGGGCAGCTGTGGGTTAGAGTTTCCTCACTCAGCTTTGGATCACAGAGGTCTCAGACAGACTTTTATCAGGAATCAACGCACAGTTGATGGTCCTAAAGCTCCTAACCTGCACTGCTCAGCTCTATTTTTGTTCAGTTTAGTTTCAGTTTTGTGCTCTCGCTTATTTCCCCCCTAATGGGGTTATTCTCACTTTATTCCTGAGTTTTAAGTCTTAAGTGCACTTCCTGTTTTATTTTGGTAGATTCTGTCTCTCTCATAAACAGTGACAGCAAAGTTAAAAAACACTCTTGTGCGTGTGTCCCAGTTTCCCAGCATGCCTTGGCTGCAAAAGTGGAAGTGTACGAGGGGGCGGAGTCTGTGCTTCTGCCCTGCCGGGTAGGTTTTTTACTGGAGGACACCACAGTGACGTGGAGCCGACCTGACCTCGATCCCAGCACCATCCACAGGCGGCACGAAGACCGAGACGAGCCGGACGATCAGAACACGCGTTACCGTGGGCGCACGGCAATGAGGGCGAACGAGGCGGACCCCAAAGAACTGAGCCTCACTCTGAGCAAACCCGAGCTGTCCGACACCGGAAGTTACGACTGCATCATCAGCAAGCAGAAAGACGTGCTAAAGCTGACCGACGTAGAGCTTCAGGTCAAAGGTCAGCACCGGACTCTGCTCTCTTTGAATCAGGCACATAAGATTTAACACACCACAGTTTAGACCTCAGTAGAGCAGGTCAACAGGACTAATTAAAAAGTTGATGGTTCAGTTTCCTGGTTGCATCAAGACAGTGACCCATGCATCCATCACAGAGTGAACGTTAGACAGGAAGCACTTCAACACAGAAAAAATATGACTTGTGCTATACGACAAACGCCAAGTGCTCCGAGTAGAAAAGTGCAGCCTGTCCATTTAACATATGGTCACTGTAGCGCACAGAAGCCCCGCCCACCAGCTTTTTGTACAGTTTTTGAGGATGACACAAATTTTTAATTGTTCGGTCCTGGAGAACAAGTAAGAGTATATAAGAGTTGTGTCGTTGTAGGGTCTGCCCCTCAATATAAAGCTCCTTCAGGCAGCTGTTGGTGGGATTTGGGGCTGTACGAATACAACTCAGCATGACACTGCAGATCAGGAACCACATGCTATGTTTTTCTCAGCTGCTCCGAGTCCTGGGATCAGATAAAGAAGGATGATCTTGAACTGGCTCTCAAGCAAAGCTGCTCTAGGGTCCAAGAATAACAACATGGAGCAGCTGGTTAAATCTGTGCTGAACTGACAAAACAAAACTAAATGTTGAACTAACTCATGGACATAATGACAGTTTGTGATGAAGTCATTTGAAAAAGGCCGACAACCCCTCACACTAACCTGACCTAACCCTGACCATCATGCACACCTTTTCTTTTACCCTCTCAGTTGGCTTGTTGGAGGTGGAGGTGACAGAAGGGTCCGAGTTCATCCAACTGCCCTGCCAAACAACATCTCCGCTGCCTGCCGACACCACCGTGGAGTGGAGCCGCTCCGAGCCCATCCCCATGATTGTCCACGTGTTCCCGAACAGCAGCGCAGAGCTGCCAAAGAAACAGGACGAATTCTTCTGTGGACGCACGCGCATGCATGAGGACTCGCTGAAAACGGGAGACCTGAGTCTGACCCTGAAGTACCCCTCAGAGCGAGACAACGGTCACTACGTCTGCACCATCAACACGGGCACGGACATGCTGAGGCAGAAAGTAGCCCTGCAGCACGTCAAAAGTAAGCGGAGGGGACGCGGGTGAGAGGGAGGGATGCGTTCACACGCTCACATTCGTGCCTCTTTCTTTGACCAACAGAACCGTTTCCCACCTGGGCCACGGCTTTCCTGAGCGTCATGGCCATCAGTCTGGTTGCTGGAGGAGGTTTTGTGGCGTATTTCTGGTATTATTTTAAGATGGGTATGCTTTCCATTTGTTTTACTTTTTGGTTCTGTTTATGTTGTGGTTTAGGTTCAGTTTCCATTTTTAATGTTTTGGTTTTGGTTCTTCTCAGTCTCCACCATGGAGGTGGATGAAGGGGGGGAGTCTGTTCACCTGCAATTTAAAACCACACCTAACCTGCCAGTCGGCGCTACAGTGGCGTGGAGGCGCTCCAGGCTTGGCTTCAAACTGATCACAGTTCATGAGTACTCAAACGGCGAAAGCAAACCAGGTGCGAAATACATGGGCCGTACAGAGATGGTCGAGGACCCGCTGACATCAGGAGATCTCAGTCTGACCCTGAGGCGACCGCGAAGACGAGACAGCGGGATCTACCTCTGCACCCTCTGCAGGGGCAAAGTCGTGCTGGCTGAGAAACGACTGAGGCTGGAGGTCAAAGGTAAGACCCTAGCTCCAGGGCTGAAGCTCTGTACCTGCAGTCCCCTTAGACTCCCATGCTGGAACATGTTTACAGCCTGATACAGAAACAATATAGATCATTTCCCCCTTTGGACCTCCTGTACATCTGTGTGTACACTTGAATATTTGACATGATGTCAGCGTCATATAAAGATACTGCAGGTAGCCTGCAGCTTTAAGAGGAAACAGAAAAATAGAAAGTGGAGGACGTCCCAGAGGCTTTACTCACAGTCATGGAGTTCCTCAGGCTTCTGTCGATACTTTGTATCTACTCAGGAAACTTCTGCAAATTTTTGGTTCCAAAATTACAAAACATGGAGTCAACAAACAACTGGGTGACATCACGGTGGATATGTATATGTTTTTATACAGTCTGTGATCAAATGTCTCATCTGATGCTTTGATTGGCTGTCCTTTCAGTCCCTCAGGTGAAGGTGTCAGAGGGGGTCGATGCTGTGCTGCCCTGGAAAACCTGGATTCCTCCAACAGAAAAAGCCACTGTGGAGTGGAGCCGTCATGAGCCGTGGCCCATGATTGTCCATGTCTATCAAAGCGGCTCGAGCTGTCTGGAGAAGCAGACCTGGTTGTACCGTGGCCGCACAAAGATGGAGGACGAAGATCCTCGTAAGAACAGAAACCTCAGTCTGGTCCTGCACGAGCCCACGGTGCTCGACAGTGGCGAGTATACGTGCACCATCAAAGAGGAAGAACGAGTCGTGAGGACGAAGAGTCTGAGGCTCCACGTCAGAGGTCAGAGGAAGAGTTTGTTTCCTGTTTCTTTCGTCTCTTCCTGCTGTCTGACCATCTGTCTGCTCCTTCTGCAGATTTCAATCACATCTCTGATGATGAAGAAAATGGAGAAAAGACTCCTTTGATCAGATATCATGGGCCCCAGTCTGTCTGATCTCTGGCTCCCCCTCAGGTCCTCTCGGTGAACTGCACTCAGTATCAATCAGTAAAGAAAGATTTCCAAAGTCCAAACAAAGGAAAGGAGGAAATAAGACAACGGGATTCAAAGGTTTTTAAACGTCGTCCATTTTTAAAGTATTTCAGACGACAGAACACGTACTGTTTGTTTCTCAGGATCCACATGATAAAGAGTGTTTAGCTGACAATAACACTGTGGCGGGCGTTGGTTTGTGGCACGTCTGTGGGGGAGACCAACGCACCGGAGCTCCATCATGCATAAGAAGAATGAACTGGGTCCTGAGTTGTTGTTGTTCTGTACGTGTTGCTAAAAGCTGCAGCCCAGGGGTGTTGTAGCAGCAACCGGGAAATAAAGTGTGTCAAGTGTGAAATATGTGGTCGGGTCTGTGCTTACCACCACAAACAACTGTAGGACATCGGATTTATAACATTAAAAAAAAAGACAGGTTGAAAATTATTTCTTTGGCCCAACAACCAAACCCAGTTAGGGAGATTGTCCCAGTCTGTGGAAGCAGACTGGGACAATCTCCCTAACTTCTGAATGTGGGAGTGAGAAGGAGCACCCAGGTGCAGACACGCCAGGAGACGGAGCTGAGTTTATACAAAAGGTGAACCGTTTATTAGGCTGAAAAAACATGAAGGCAAAAACAAAGCAGGGGGAGAGAACTACAACTAAAAGCTAAACTGTGACGACTACGACAAAGTGACATGAACATGATTCTGAACAGGTGGAAACATGAACAGGGAACATGCCCTGAACAGAATCATGAAAGACTTTAAACCTGAGGTAACATGGAGGGAGGAAAACAGACGCACAGGCTAAATACACACAGGAGGTGATCAGGTGAAGGGGAAACACCTGGGGAAACAGCTGACAGGAATAAACACAATGACGCCACAGGGGAAGTAAAACTTAACACGTTAAACATGGAAACACCAGACTCTTCAAAATAAAACAGGAAACAGCAGGTCAAACTAGATCATTAGAACACACACAATTAGACACAAACACACACGTACAGCTGAAAGTAAAACACTGAGGACAAGACGGACCACAGGACAGGAAAAGACTCAGGAGACGAAGAAGAACATAAACTAGACTAGAACTGAAGACAAACAAATGATAATATGTTGCACACTTGGATTGAGATGAGTTGAAACTAGTGTAGCTTTGTGAGTTTGCCTTTACTGTACATGCAAATGTGTAGACATAGCACATCGTTACACATTTGTACAGTCTCACACAGCTCTTATCAGGCGCACTGCATTATGGTTAGTGGCCATATTTACTCCCACTAGAGCTGCTCATTTCAGGGAACACTCCCTCTTGTGGTGTAACAGAGGAATAACTACCCTTACAGCACTGTCTTATTGGAGATTGGGGCACACATTATTTTACAACAACCAAAGAAAGTAACATATTTGAACAATCACAACATGTTAACCAAATATAATATTGTAACTAAAGCTTATGGGGGGGTCTTGTTTTTGTCCATAATGCCTCTCTTGTCCTTACAAATACTAGAACTTAACATCCTTTCAATGTAACATAAGAAATCAAAAATACAAAAACTAAACTCGGAGTGCTGCGTCTGACAGAGGTGATGAAACCAGAAGTTATTTCAGCCTGTGAGTCAGGCCTCAGACTGACACCACTGAAAGATGGTTGATGATGATTCATCTCTGCAGCGCTCTCTCTTAGGGCAGGGCTAGTTCAGTAGGTAGAGTGGTTGGCCCATGATTGGAAGGTCGGGGGTTCGACTCCACTGAGCGACTACCCCGAACACCCCCTGAGCAAAGCACCGTCCCTGCACACTGCTTCAGTGGGTGAATGGGTAAATGCAGAGGAGTAATTTCCCTACGGGGACTAACACATACACACACATTATTTATTAATATAAAGAGACACCTGCAACCTTATTCACAGCTCTGCTGCAGGTTAAAGCATTAGGCCATATAAAGCCATCAGCACCTCTGAGGTGTGTCCTCCATCCTGTGACCAGAATCAGCCTCAGAGCTCCATGTGGAAGCAGGTCTCAGCAGGAGCTCCAGTGCACTGTAAAATCTAACTTGTTGTTTCAACTTAAAAACATCAGGTACAGGGCTGCCTTAAAATTTTAAGTTAAGTCAAGAAATAGAGTTTGTTCTTATAACACAACCAATTGTTATCTTAATGAAAAATCACATGTTGTCTAAACTTTCATCTTAGTTTAGTTGACTGAGATTTATTAGTCAGTTCAACTCCTTTAATTGTCATCTTTACTTGGGAAAACCCTTTCAGCTAAATTAAAATAATCTATTGTTTAAACTCTTGTCCTAGTTCAGTTGACTTGGGTTTTTTAGTTAATTCAAATACTTTAGTAGTTCTTTTAACTTAGGAATCTATTTTAGCTTAACTAACATAATCTGTTAGCTAAGTTGATTTAAGTTTATTAATTAACTGAGCTCCTTAAGGTAGCTGAGTGAACTTGTAAATCAGTTTCATTTTAATTATCAGAGTTGATTGACTGGATGTAAAGAAAAATGTGTATTAAACATCTTAAGTTTTTGGGTTTTTTTAGCTTTCTAACATCCATTTCAGCAAAACTACCTGTTAGGTTTATCTTAGATCTCAGGTTTAAATATCTACATTCCTTTAAATTAATTTTCTGTTGTTTACAGAAAAA
>VUQP01020893.1:0-11879 GCA_015108555.1 Coptodon rendalli
CATATGAGCACCTATAAATACTTTAAGCCATTGTTGACACCATTTTCCTGACTACAGTTGTGGTGCTGAAGAAAAAAAAAAAGAACCCACTAACCCTCTTTGCCTCTGTGTTGCATCAGAGCTATGACCACTGAAGGATTACGCATTACTAAGGCTGCTCGCTGGTTGGAAGGTGAGCACACAACTAGACATTATGGTTTGTACAGGAATGAGGAAGTCCCTTAAAATGTCTGTGTGGGATGTCTAAACTCACTTCTTGAGGTTGCTGATGTTTTCTAACAAACAAAAAAAAGAAGAAAAGAAAGAAAGAAAGAAAAAACACTCTTGTCTGTTGGTCACACCTAATAAGCTCATCAGACAAGTCACACCAGTCCTTTAGAAAAAACAACCACCGCAAGGCCAAAAAACAGACTGTTGTCAGTCAGTGATTTCAGTGTGGTTGTCAAATTAGCCTGTTGTTATAATGCAGCTTTATAAACAGCACATTCTGTATTAATGACAACTGGGCTCTGTTAATGTGGGTGTGCTTAAGTAATGGTGTCACAATCAACTGCCACAAGACATGGACTGGCACCAGAACAAGGGGGGGAAAGGCTGAGAAAACTACTTCCTGCACCTTGATGCCAGACAACAAGTGTATACCAGTCAAACAAGCTTTTACACACAGAGCCTTCAGAAGGACAGTTACCAGAGATACATATTAAACTTAACAAGCAATGTTGGTTGTTCATTTACTTATCTACAGTTAAACACAAGGCCCTGAAAGAGGGACCCGAACCTGCTGTTGTATCATGCCTTTCTTCAACACCATTGAGTGGACATCCAATCTCAACTGTGGATGATGAAACACAGCTGCACAGCCATTTGGGCCCTCATCAGTCAACTCTGTACTTCCACTGACCCTCACCTATGACAAGCTTAGCGAAACACTGAAGATGCGAGGCCATGTCACAGGAAAAAATAAAGTTCAACCAAGTTCAATGTTTTCATTCAGTGTATAAGAACAAAGCTAGAAAACCGCTCTAGTCTAATATTTGGTCCTTTTTTTATTAACTCTGTAAAACACGCAGCAAAGATATAAGCAGCAGTAAAAGAAATCATTCATGGTGGTTATAAAAGCTATCAGATATGGGATCACATGCTTCGAGCAGGAGGAGGGCGGGGTGGGCAGGGGGAGATGATGACACAGTTACGGCAAAAGCTTCAACACAGTCCAGGTTCTGTTTGTCTAACTTGCCACGATAAAAGAACCTGTTATTTTATTCGGGCAATCGATCACAACACTATTATCTGAACCTGTTCTGTTAATGGGGATTTTTTCCTGTCCAGGAGAAGCGTCACAAGTGGATGACTTGCAGAACTGAAAGACAGTTAACATGTCTAACTCTAAGACAGCCTGTCGGCGTAGTCTACCTCACACTTTTAACGCTATAACGTCTGTAACACCGGCGTAAATACACTAGTACTGTCATTTAGCTGTAATTTAACTGATAAATAAAAGTTTACATAAAGTCTATCTCTCTAATAGCCCGCATTAAAAAGGAAGTTCACAGTCAATGTCAGATAGTTTGTCTACTCTTTTCTAGCGATCACTTTTGAGAAATACTCTGTTTACCTGTTGACCGGAATGCATCACCTCCATTTCCATCATTATGGAGCTCTGTCGTGAGGTTTTGAAAAAAAAAAAAAACTCCTTATGACTGAAAAATTTGTGAGTTATTCCTTATATCGGATATAAAAATGGCGAGCGGTCTGGAGGCGATATAGTCCGTCACGGGAGCTGAGCGACGAGAAGTGCTGCTTCCTCCAAACCTAATGAGCATTACGGAAATGATGGCCCTCCCCACCGGGATCGTCCCCCTCGCAGCGGCCTATGAGGGCTGGAGATAAGGACTGTGTGTGCGTGCGCATGGAGTCCATTTAACACAATAGTTGCCACGCAAAAAAATTACACAATATATTTATGTGAAAATTAAACATTTTATAATACTTGAACCATTACATAATTTGCAACATGTAATACCGTTCGTTTATAACCAGCGTTATATAAACCAGCTCAAAAAATAAATATATATAATGTGTACCTTCTATTTTAACTCCGTCACGGACGTGACCAGACTTTGTTTGGTGCATACCTCCCCCTGCTGGTGACCGTGACCAGAGTGGAGCTGGAGACCCTGGGGCCCTGATGTTCCTTGTGCAGCTGGGTAGACCATCACAAAATCATAAAGAGAGAAACAGAACACCCAGTTTAAAGTTACAGTCCTGCGTTTAATGTTTTACTTTGAAGCTCAGACCTGTTAGCGGAACAATACCTATATGTGGTAAAAGTCCCAGTGCAGAATGATTCCTGTTAGTTTATATGTTTTTGTTTGTTTATTGGTTTGTTTTTGGAGGGGAGGTAGATGCATAAGAGATAATAGTTCAAATGGGTGGAACTGTTACTAACGTCTTTTGGAAGGAGGTTGGGGTGGGGGAGTGAGACTCTGCCATAACTCATCGGGTGTTCTAATTGGAAAATCTTCATATGTCAAGGTATGAATTATTACAGTGGGTTAACTAAATGTGCTACAAGCTAAATTATTCCCTGTTACACTATTTCTCATAAAATTAAACAAAACTGAAATAATGATCTAAAACCTGTAAGTAAGGAATCTCAAAGATTTGCAGATTTGTAATTCATTTCCATTATCAATATATATGTTTGTATTATGTATAGATAATAGATATTGTATTATCTATAGATAGATAGATAGATAGATAGATAGATAGATAGATAGATAGATAGATAGATAGATAGATAGATAGATAGATAGAAACTAGTTAATCAATAGTAGTAATAATATAATATTCTAAAGCATAAGGATATTGGATCACTCTGGGCCATATAGCTGTGTTTTATAGCTGCTTTTTATTAAGGTACGGTCTAATGATTTCTTTCACCACATGTGCTGTAGATTATTAACATTAATTATTAACATTAATAACAACATCAAACATTGATCCACCTTGACAAACTAGAACATTAAAATGCTATTTTAACAGTAAAGCATACCCATTAACAAGTTAAGAGAATGAAAGAGGACATTCTCCATAAGCACTACTTTTCATTCAGCTAAATGTTATTGGTAATTCCTCGGACCTTTCCAAAAATTGGAATGTGGGTTATGATTTATTATTACTTTTCCACTTCCTAAGTAGGCTAAAGGATATAAATCTTCTCTCCACACTGGTGGAGAGCACAGGTATGTAATAAACGTTGTAGCAGTCGATCTAAGATTCGCCCATTTAAGAACATTAAGAGGAAGATAACCCAAAGAAAAACCCTCATTCTTAATCACATTTGAATCATTCTGAAACCTCGGCGTTAGTAAGAATTCGAAACCGAGGTGCCATTAAGTGGCTTTTCAGATACGCCCGCGTAATAAGACAGACTTGTTCCCGGTTGTAGCACCCATCTGTGAGGAGTCTCGCACTAAAGTGCAGCTCGCTGTGCCACTACGTGAAATTGCACTAAAAAAGCCTATTTTTGCCTCTCGTGCGCGCTCCTGAATACGCGTTCACGTTTGGCAGCTCCACGTCGACATTCTTCCAGCTGCATATAGTGAACTGCACAGCACTGGGGGAAGAAAAGGTAAAAGCGGCGGCGGCCACCTTACGATTAGAGCGCTGCAAGTCCGCCGATGGACATCAACTGCAGTGAAAACAGGCGTTTGCAATGTGAATCTATCCGTGGCGTGCAAAGTCCTCAGCCCGCTTTCATCTTTTGCATTTTATGATCTAGACTGTTTTCCCCTCGTGTTGGATTGCAGCTGGTCCCCTGTGTCTACCTATATCAGGTACAGTATGACTTGCAACGCTCACTTTGCCTTTAAAATCGTACTTCTTAAAGAAATAATCGTTAAGATTCCGGTTGGCACGTTGCAGTGTTGATTTTGAACGTTATTTCTGCACTTCTGAAGTTGCTGTCATTTGGTTGCTGATGAAGTGCCAAGTTTCCAACTACATTCAAACTGATAGAACTCAATACTCCTGGAGCTCAGCTGGCCTTCTGAACTTTCCTCATTGCTATCATATCACTCTTTAGTAAATGGGTTATTCTCAAGAGCCTGTTTAATTCAGAAAGTTGTTAAAGCTCAACAGTCATTTATACCCTGTGGTACTTGAAGTGAAGTAATCCTTTCAAAAGGTATCAGCAACACTGTAAAACTTAAAATATGCCAGCCAGCGTAGATGCAAAATGTAACCTTTGCAAGCAACCAGATGGGCAAGACTAAAGAGGTAAGTAAATACACTCAAGAACCATTTTTGAGGTGGGTGTACTGCAGGATCAACTTTTGCACACACCCAAATATTATTTAGGTCTTTAATCATTTCTGTATTGCTAACAGCGTGTAAAAAGACACCACCTGGCCTGCTATATACCTGTGTGACTCTAGGGAGGAACCACCAAATAGCTCGCCTTTCTTTAGGCCCGTCCTTAACGCATTTAGATTTTAGCTCTGCTATTTTGAGCTGTTTTCTGTTATATATTTTTCAGTGGTGTTAGTATAGTGAAAATTAAAAAGATAATACCACATGGCTGTCCTGTTTTCCCTTGCTTTTGTGCCTTGCTGCAGGTTGAAGGAGCACCCAGTCATGAGGAGGATAAGGTTCCACACAAGGACAAACCTATGAGGTGGCACTGTGGCTTTCCAAATAAAGTTCTGTGATACACTTAGACTCTAACTGGCCGCAGTCAGTGCATTACAGAACTTTGTTTTGGAAGCTAATACTTTAACCTTTTGGAAATAAAACCTCAAACATCTGGACATTTTAGTTTATAGAACGTCTCATTGTTTGTGCTGGCAAAAAAAAAAGTCTAAAATAAAGTTTCTATTTTAATAAATTTTTTTACAGTCTCTTTCCTTCAGTACTTTAATCCTAATTGATATGTACTTCACAATAATGTGGCTTGTGTTGTATTTGCTGTCGTTTTGTGTCAAATTATTAGTTTAAAAGCAGCCATGTGGACCATATGGAAGCGCTAGTCACGCTGGTCAGGTGACTGAGTGGAGGTGAAGCAGAAAGGTAAACAGTGTTGACTGTTTCAAGTTACTCTGTTTTTACAACCACATCAAAAAAAAGTGCACACATGAGCAATTTTGAGCAGGTGACGATGCAGCCATAGTAAAGGTAAATCATTACAGATGTACAGATGTTCTAGGATTAGTTTAAATCTTTAGATTTGGATTCGTCTTACATATACCTGGCTAAAACTAAGACAATTAAAAGATTTTGATACTTAACTTACAGGTTTGCTGAATTGCATGTTTCCACTGTTCACTTTCATGCATTTGTTTCAAAATGGTGTTTAACGTAGGGTATAAGTGCTTCTTCATAAACCCGATAAACTGTTTAATATTCCAAACAGAAGGGTTACAGTTGTTTTATATAATTAACTAATTTCATTTACTATCTCAGCCACAAACTGTATACTGGTCTAGCCATATAAAAGATGCCTCAGCAGTAAGTGGAACATATGCAACCAGCCCTTTACTGTCTATGCTAATTTTGCAATGCATGCTGGGAAACGAGTTAAATGGTGCATTCACACACTTCTCGGTAACTCCTTTCAGAATGAGGTGGGAGCATTGCATTGATGTCAACGGTTCGTTTAAAGGTTGATGGTTAAAATCTATAAAAGCGCAAAATGCTTACACTTGAGAAGCTAGAACCAGTCCATGTTTAAATAACTTCAAAAATAACCTTAAAGAATGCGCTGACCTATGCTTTTCTTAATCGACTTACCGTTTTCATGTATAAACTAGCCCAGTTTCTAATAACAATTTAATTTACCCCAAATAACAACATTTATTTTATATTGTATGCTTTAAAATCCTAATTTTTACATTTAACACTCGCGTGTGGGGTTTGTTATTTCCTACAGGCATTGAATGTGCCACACTTTCCCTGCTCTGACCTCTGACAGGAGCTCTCGGATCTGCTCCCTCCCTGTACAAACACGGAAGCAGCATGGCGTCCAACAGCAGCGGCAGCGATAGCTCTGACAGGCAACGCATTGCACAGCAAAGACTGAGTGTAATTGCCGGACATTTACAGAGACCGGTGGAGGGTAACTCGGGCATCCTAGCCGCGGAGTGCAAAGCCCAGGGAGACAAGCTAGATGTCTCCAGCGAGCGGAGGACTGTGCCGAGGAGGAGGTACGAGGCTGTGATGGAGCGGTGGACGAGGGGGGCTTATCCGCTGTGGTTTTGGGTACTTCTTAAGTCAAACTTAAGTGCATTACCAGCTAAACATGAGACATTTGGGTGGCGTGCAGCGGTAGGCTGGTTGCTGTCTCCCCACTAGACATAAATATCTGTTAGAAACGTAGCTGAAGCGGAGTTTGGTTAGCTTCATAGCTAACGTTTCTAGGCTACAGAGCAGCCATTCATTTGCTAAGGGGTGGGTGCGGCTAAGTGTAGGAGTATTGAAGAAGTCGACTTTCTTAAAGTTTGCCAGCTGTAACTTTCATCCACTCTCGAAGTACATTCTTTTATTTGTTATGTAACTATGTTGCCTTTCAGTGAGGTCCTTAGTGTTTGATTAATCCGATTTGATATTCATTAACTGTTACTGAGCTGTCCGATTTAGTGGGGTTGATAAGCGGTTCTCCTTTTTGGAGTTGACCCGTTAGCAGGTTCACCAAAATTTTGTCTCTTGTGAGAAGACATCTTGGTTAAAATAGTAAAGCAGCCTGTAGCTAAAGTGCAACAACAGTCAGAGGAGACAGAGAAACTTCTGTCTCTTCCGTTGCTCTGATTGGTCAGGACAAGTGGTGGTCTGACTTTCAACCTATTAGCAGCCTAGTGCCTTTTGAGGAACCCCCACCAGAGCACTGACATCTAGTGTCTATGGCAGATAACAACAGCTAACACAATCAGCAAAAGTATGTGCATCTGGCCTTGTAATGCGTGCCCCTTTCAGGCCAGTATGACACTGTGATAATGCGGCTAAATATTATGTCTTATACCCCTGTCTGCTATACTTGTGATAGTTTGATAGTTGAGGAAATGCAAAGCAAAAACAGTTACACAGCCACTAGCTATCTGCCAAACTTATAAGTCAAAGAATCAATTGACAATGTGAGACTAAACTACTTATATGGTGTAAGAGAATTTTTGTTTCATTGGTATAACTACACTTCTTTCATTCAGTCCTGTTAGTGTCTCATTTCGAGTGAGGCAACTTATCTTGTAATTTAAAGACACTACAGCATTACAGATGGAAGCCCCAGGGACTCTCTTATCAGCAAGTACTTGGTAAGACTAGGGAAAGAATTTCCTTGTGGTGAGGAAACCAAAGCGAGATGCCAAACACGTAATACAAGAAACACTTGGAAGGTTGGTTAGTGCCCATAGACTGGAAACATACAGTTCCAGAGCCAGAGGTGCTTAAAAAGATGATGAAGTACAAACTGTGGCAGATATGGTATTTGAA
The DNA here is from genome assembly GCA_015108555.1 of Coptodon rendalli. NCBI lineage: Eukaryota > Metazoa > Chordata > Actinopteri > Cichliformes > Cichlidae > Coptodon > Coptodon rendalli. The sequence continues at coordinate 7,483 of VUQP01020893.1, forward strand.
AATGTTTTGCATCACCCCTTTTTTATATTTTGCCAGGCAAGTATGAAATTGGTAAAGGAATTTATCGAAACATGTACAAACATACATGCAAATACAGTATATAAGTCAAAAACAGTTTGTACATTTCTAACAAGCTTGAAAGTTAATATTTGGTATGACCACCTTTATTCTTCAACAGACCTTAACCTCTCTTATCTAGCATTTCTTGTAATTTCTTTTAGTAGTCTTTGGGAATAGTTCTTCAGGCTTCTTGAAGGAAATTTAGAACTTTTTTTTTTTTTTTGATGATGGCTACCTTTTGGTTAGCCATCATCTATTTTCTATCAAGATGGTCCCACACTGCTTCAGTAATGTTGTGCTCTGGGGGGCCCAATCCATGCCTGATAGTTTTCCATTGTGTATTTGTTCTATCCATATATATAAGGTATGCTTTTACTGCTTTGGCAGTGTGTTTAGAATGATTGTCATGCTGAAAAATAAAGTTGTTGTCAATCAGATGCTTTCCAGATGGTATTTCTTGGTAGATCACAATCTGACGGTACTTTTCAGCATCTATAATTGTATCAGTTTTGACAACACCACTGGCTAAAATGTAGTTCCAAACATGACAGAATCTTAACCATGCTTTACAGATAGCTGTATATATACACCTTTCCTGACCTTCTCCTTGCTATTGATAACAATTTAACCCAAAAACTTCACATTTGTAACCATCATTCACTGAGACCTGTTGCCCTTGATTTTCAGCCCAGTTCTGGTGTATTTTGGCATATGTCAGTCTTTTTTTCACACTTTCCCTTCTTTAAGAATGGCTTCTTGACAGCCACACTTCCACTGAGACCCTTTCAAATGAGGCTTCAGTGAACAATAGATGGATGAACTGAAGGGCCAGGTACATCTCTCAGGTCCTGTGCTAGGTCCTTTCTGGATTTTTTTCCCCTGTTTCTCAAGGACATGACTTTTTTATACTGTTTATCTGCTAAAGATATCTTTTTTGTCCTCGGCTTTTTCCTCCAGTTTACTTTTTAAGGTTAGGTGCCAAGTTTTTGTGTAATAGCTGGTTGGGAATCACTGTGTTGCTGCAGAAAATACAATTTTAATTTTTAAATAATTATGTGTTTCTGTGAAAGGCTCCTAAGTTTTTTGGTAAGTTTTTCAATTTTTTAAGGACCTATATAAATACAATTTATTATTAGTATGCTTATTTTTGTTATTATTAAAAGTTTTTAATAATAGAATTTCAAAATTGATTGTTAGCTTAGTTGAGTTAGGCAGCTTTTTATCCTTAAATGATTCATGGGTCAGTTTTATCGTGTAAGATAATGTTATCTCACTTTCTTTTGTTACAAAATAAGATTGTCAAGCATACCAACAGTAAAACCTGCTGTAAATGTTGCCATAAGATTGAGTCAGTCTTTGAATCGGGTTAAGCAATTACCTGCAGTATCATTTTTTCCTCCCTCCCCCAATGTTAAGTGGATTAACAAACAGAAAGAAATTCCTCTGAATATGCTCAGGTACAAGGACTGGGCTGAAAATGAGTGAAAAACAGCCAATACCCAAAGAAAAACTTTAAAAGACTTTTAGAAGTCTGAAGAACTATTGCTTAAAATCACTTACAAAATACAAAGGTCTGGCTCTTTGGATGCTAAACATAAAGAAATAAGTGGCAACTCAAGACTTTTGCACAGTACTGTTGATGGCATCTAATAGTAACCTATAAATGAATGGAAAATGAAAGCGAAAGAGGAGAGTAGGGAAAGGTACTTAATGTCTCATGGCAGGAATCTAGCAGCCTGAGCACATACCAGCATAACTGATGGGGTTGTTAGGGGCACCTGATGTTTTATTAGAAACAAAATGTAAGATTCATTGAAGATGTGATTATATCCTGTTCATTCAGGGCTTTGTGTGTGATGAGAAGCATTTTAGCTTCTGTTTTAAAAAGCATGTTTAAGCAAGAATCTTGATGTACAGGTTGTGCGTTCTCCCCAGTCCTAAAGTGGCAGTTGACAAGATGTTATGTCATCACACATGTAGTAATCTTTCCGTGAGAGTGAAGTAGATTTCTGTCACGCCTTTGGGCTTTGTTTGCTAGGTACTAGAAAGTAGTATGAAGAGCAAAAGTCATGCAGGAAACGGGTTGAGCAAACAGCTTTTACTTGTGAAAGGCATTTTTCAGTCAAAGCGTGCCTCATTCACTACGACCAACACATTTACTAGAGTGCATCATTTTAAGGCAACTTTACTTTTTATGGATCGGAAATGTTTACACGGATTTGCTTCTCTATCTGTACAACATATGGCGTCATCTATTTTTAGACCAGGTTTTGATTAGAAAGAAACACTTGGAAAAAATCTTTAAGGGAGGATAAAAGAAGAAACTTTTAGAAGTACAGCTTCCAGGATGGACAGGCATGTAACAGATGTTGCGTGGAGACAGAGTTGGGGTGCACACAGACAGGAGTGCAGCTTATCGAGACCTTATGCGCTTTCTCTTTAAACCAGTGGTTCTCAAACTTTTGAAATCAAAGGAAGCTCATACAGCCACTCAAGAATTTTTATCAATTGTTAAAAAAATAAAGAATGTATGCTGTAAATGCATAATAGCACTTATTTTTTCATTACTTAACTGTATATTCTCTTATTTTCATTTGCCTTACTTCCACATGTCCATGTCCACCCAAGCAGCCCTGCCCCACAATTTGAGAATCATGGCTTACTAATAGCCCGAAAGAGAGTTTCTGTTTTTTGGTACGTGTACTATGAAAGTTAGTAGTCTGTACTTACTGGCTTACTGCCAAACACAATGCCCAGTTATGGAGACAGTTTTATTTAGCATGTATAGCAGCTATTACACTCTGTCAGTGGTGGTGAGGATTCATTAAAGGATGACTTAGTGTGTCACTCTTGCTCGTAATTTAGAGAAAACCCCATTTTGGCATATGTTAATCATAATAATGGCTTTTATGCCAACAGTAGCATGCCATCCCAAGTGACCCATGAGGTATTATTGATCTGTATATGGTTGTACAGCTGTCTTTCTTTAAGAAGTACAGAACACCAGCATTGTACAGTACAGTCACAAGGCGGTAAAGCCAGCATTTGTATTTTGATATCTCAGAACAGTAACAGAATAGTGACAGTTGTTGAAATTTACATCTTTGCAAAGCAAGCACAGCCACGTAGTATCTGTTGGCTAGTTCCCAACTTGGTTCCTGTTTGTACAGTGAAAAACACAAAGCGTAGTTGGTGTCTACGTGCCATTATTGTTAAGTGTAGCCTGGAAGTTCAGCACACACATTTAAGTCTAATCCTAAAAAGCTGAGGAGTGCTAAAAGTAGCCGTTGAAAAATGTCTGATTGGTGCCATAAATGTAAAATATCTAGTGTTTTAAATGGAGCTCAGGGACTGTATGCTCACTTCTTCTGTGGATGGACAAGTTGTTTGAATGTGTTGCCTTTGCAATACTAAAAGAGCCATGTGTTTGCTAACCTGTGGGCAAAGCATTTGGGTGTGCCTGTCTGCAGCCTCCCATTTTGTAAATTTGCCACTTCATAGCCACCTCAGGTTAATGGAAAGGCTGGGAATGGCTTAATGAGATTAAGGGATATTCTATATGTCTGGCTTTTCAGATAACATCATGAGGTTGTCAGGAAGGATGCTGAGCCAGTATCCAGCCCAGAGGGACTGGGATGGCAAATTAACCAGGGCACCACACCCAGGAATAATCCCCACATGTTCTATTGTAACTTTGAGTGATAATCTGCCCGAGTCCTAACTTGTACCTACATTCATTTTTTTCACAGACAGGAGGTTATGAAATGGAATGGCTGGGGATACAGCGATTCAAAATTCCTGTACAACAAGAAAGGCCAAGCAGAATTTACTGGAAAAAGGTAAAGTATGAGAAAGCACCCAGCACTCTTAGGTAAAGCTTATTCTTATCTGTTGGTGAAAAATCAGTCAGTACTTGGTCTCATCCACTCCTCTAATCTAGTGTTAGCCACTGTGTTGAGCTTTAGCATTCATTCTGTTCGTGTAACTTGAGGCTGCAGCTTTGCATTGATCTTTTTTTTTTTTTAACAGCCCACTACTTGAACCCAGCCTTTGAAAATCAGTCGCTGTCTCTGTGCTTGCTGTGTGCTCACAACAATGTGGTGCTACTGCCACCTAGTGGTTGGCATTTAAACTGTTTATTGTCATCTGAGAAGGTCACTGGTTGTGATTTTCAGCACTCAGGTGCCCATTAGCAGAAACAACTCACCAATTTCTTAAAAAGATAAGATGAATATTATGTTGGCAGTTATATGTGTCTGATGGTAAATGCGAATGTAGGTGGAAGAAAAAATGTACTTTTAATTGCTGCAGATTCCCAGAAACAACTGTTACTCAGT
>VUQP01020893.1:11899-32023 GCA_015108555.1 Coptodon rendalli
CCAACTACGTATCCTTTATTCATGCCTGCCACGACAAGAGCAAAGGTGTAGGTGGGTCTTGTTTCCGTAATCATCACAGACAGCTCTGGGAGAGGTAGCTGTGCTTGTCAGACAATCAAAAGAGAACTGGCACAGTATGTACGAGCACGTATTATCAAGCAAATTGTTTCCTCCTGTGTAAGCACTTACCACAAAGCCCTCAGGGCTTTCCGTGCCCTACCGACAAAAAAAGCTATCTGGTTGTTGTATATCAGCTGAAGCAAGGGTGACGTCCTCCTTGGCTCGCTTGCTGCATGAGGGGTTTTTTTTCTCACTTAAATACTGCATATATTTTACAAAGGTACACCATAGTCCCCGGATGGGCCCAATCTGTGACACCGGCACAATTATGAAAGTGATGGTAAAGGAAAAGCAATAACAGCACTGCCACTGCTGCTCTGCTTGTCTAATAACCTCACTGGACTCAGATCTCATACTGTATTCTTATTAGCCACAGGTCTGGTTCTCCAAATGAATTTGCCCAGTCAAGCATGCAGATATTTTCAGTTTCAGAGTTTCACTTCTGCTGCAGTAAAGCTAATACATGAGACTCGGTTGATTATTTTTAATTGGTAATTCAAACTTTCTTCCCTCTTTTGCACAATCCAGGTATAGGCTGAGCGGTATGATCATCCCCGGCCTCAGAGAGTGGATGGAAAGCACGTTCGGTGCCAATCTGCAGCACAAAACTCCAGCAGCAGTGAGTAACAGCTCCTGTTTATTTGTTGCGTCTTCGATGAATGGCATTGTGCAGAAGCCATAACCGCTGTGGTTTGTTTTGTTTAAGCCAATTCTGAATAGCAGTGCTGTCCAGCCTCCCACTCTAAATGAGGCCTTCTTGAAGGAGCTAAAGTCCACAGGCATTCCCTTCTCTCATGACGCTGAAGACCGGGTTTTTCGCTCACATGGTAAGGCAGAAAAAAGTCTTTTAATGTCCGTGAATTGTAATTTAATTTGCAACATATTTTAATTTGTTATGGAAATATTAAAAAATTGGTGATGTAATTTCATTTCTGTATTTTTTATTTTTTTTCCAGGCCATTGCTTACATGAGATCTTTGCTTTGAGAGAGGGGAAAATCGGCCGTGTTCCAGATTTGGTGGTATGGCCAAGTGAGTTCAGAAGCTATGCTGTCACTGTTAAACATGTGTATATATAATTTCTTTCCTCTATCTGTCTGCTTTTCTCCTCCCACATAGCATAACTGATCCCTCCTACTGGCTTAGGTGATTTAAAGGGTTAATCTCTGCAGCGGCAGGGATATTAATATGTATGAGTGGAAGCTTAATAAGAAGCGTCAGGGGGAGGACGGTTGACACCCAATACTCCACAGTCTGGCCCTGCACAGTACACCCATGAATTATGATTCTGAGATTGGTTTTCTCTTGTTATGGCTAGCACTATTTTATCATGCAAATGAGTGTTGACTGATGGTTGAAACTTGATTAGCAGCCTCCCAAATGGGACGCGAATCACCAGGCAACTGTAGGCACATTCTCATCCACAGTGGCACCAAGTTTTAACTTTTCCAACCGTACAAATGCACTCTCATCTACTAAATGTGCAGTAGATGTTTTGAGCTATAATTGCCATTCCTCGGTAGCCTTTCCAAGTGAATTTTAAGTGGATGTTTAGTTTGTGGAGCTGTAATCCTTTGGCCTACGCTATGTGTTTAATTGGATGCCCAAATGCAGTAGAATGTAAGCATTTCTCACTGCCTCTTAAAACCTCTCGAGACCAGTCAAGCACATCCATGTACTTTGGTATTGCTGTTCATCCCACTCACTCACTGCCCCAGTGTGAATGTATATGGGCTCTGATTGGTTAAAATACATCTGTATTGATCTAGCATGTCCCACCCAAGAGAGTGTAGCTTCATGCAGTTTGACTCAGCCTGAGGAAAGCCCCAGGCAAATCAAAGGATGCCCTGTCTCTCTGCTGGCCCCCCTGCTCTAATGGTTCACAAAATATACATTTTTACATTGTCAGTGGTATGCAGATAGTGTTATGTGCAATCATTTTTTTCCCTTTCCAGTGTGTGCATGCTTTTTTAAAAATATTATTTTATGAATATTTAATATATGAACATTGTAGCAGATGGTAAAAGAATTATGTTTCAAAAAGACAAAACAATCTTCTGTGTTTTTTGCAGACTGTCACAATGATGTAGTGAAAATTGTGGAGCTCGCATGCAAACACAACGTTTGTTTGATACCATATGGAGGTGAGCTATGAAATCAAAGGCGTTAATCTACATAATTAGCTTTTATGTAAAATTTATATAGGGCTCTAGTTTATTTGCATTTCACAAGTTGTAACATATAGTGTAATTTCATCCATCAGTTATCTGTTTTTTATGTGGGTGGGTGAGGGCTTAGTGAAAGCTTTATTATCTATATTATAGATGCTGCTGTTAAAATTAGTGCCGTGGACACTGCACTAATTGTGGTGGTTACAACCATAGGAAATGAATGTAACTTTTTTTGTTTGTTTGTTTTCTTCTGTCAATCACTACTAAACAATGTCATGCTAATAATATGGGAGAAATTAATCTTACGTATTGTTAGTTTTACTGCAGTTTACGAACAGCTTCGTGACAATCATATCAATAAAAGTCAGTCATTCATTACTGCAGTGAAATCCTGAAGTGTGCAGACGTGCCATAAGAAAAAATTATATATTGCACCTCAAGGATGAGCTATTCAGATGGCGCTTTTCCTCCTGTAACGTGTCAAAATGACTGCTGTGAAAAGGAGTTTTATTGTAACAGTGGTTTTTATTATCTCTTAGGAGGGACTAGTGTCTCTAGTGCCCTCGAGTGCCCCCCAGAGGAAACTCGTTCCATTGTCTCGTTGGATACCTCACAGATGGTACGTAAACACCTGCGCGATCAGCATTAAGGACAACTAAACTAAAATCAGTCTATCTGATCTTTAAAGTTAGAACAATATTCTGAAAAGAGACTGAGAGAGAGTCAGGCTGGATCAGTATTCTTATTCATAGACACCAGGCCATAAGCTGAAATGGATATTCAGATTAATATTCAACTTGTTGTGATCTTTTCTATATAGCTTTCTGTGTCTATTGTTGATATCTCTTCAGGTTTGGATTACTAAAAAAATGTGTCAAGTAAAATTGTGTAGTAGATTGTAGTAATAATACATGTACGTTATTTGAGCTCAGGAATTCATTCTTTTTATCAGCTGATAACAGCTAAGTAATAGTGGAAACTGTTAGTGTGTGCTACAAACTATTGCATTATGAGACTGAGTGTTTCCAGTGTTCCTTTTTCCCATATACATCATTTTTTTTCAGTAACATGAGCGCAGCCAGAGTTAGAATTGGTAAATTAGTTGTGTGGATAGGGACAAAACCCAAGTGATGCACCGGCCATTAATCTTAATACAATCCCAAACAAGTCCCCATAAACATGATAATCTTTTATCGGATACAATATAGTGGTGAAAATTGTCACTGTACAGTAAAGCCCTTTGATACATGCTCACCCAGAGGTGATATACAAGCTGTCTACAAGCTCCTAGCTCACCACTCATTGAGTTTGCTGCCACTGACATCAGTGACTAGCGTTCTGTGTCGGGGATCAGAGGTCAGGTGTCTCCAGCTGAACCACATGAAAGGAGCAATGTAGTAGGAATGTAAAGTCTATTAGCTCTGGTGACTAATTTATGACCTCCTATAGGTAGGGCCAAGCCTTTGGGAAACTGACAGTTGTCTCCCATCCTTGTCTGCACACATTCGTCCTCAGACGTTTTGATGAAAAACATACCGTGTTGTAAGCAAACTGTGAAGAGACTGTCTCCACAGCCTGCTCTTGAGTGCAATGTTTATGTCTGAGTCTGAGATATTTTAAGTCAACATAACAGATGTAGGCAGAGCTCAGATGACAGACATGGTGATACACAATATCTGTTTGAAAGCAGCAGTTGTACACAAAGGAAACGGCTTTAAAAAAGAAAAAACATTTCTCCCAAAAAACTCTGTGAAATATAAAATTTATGTTTATGACGTCCTCAGACATGTTCTTTGTTTGTCACAGAACCGCATTCTGTGGATTGACGAGAAAAATTTAACTGCCCATGTGGAAGCTGGCATTGTCGGTCAGGATCTAGAGAGATTGGTAAGTACTGCTCGCCCATCCATTTTAATTCACCGAAAGAGCTTACGTTAATATAAAATGTTGTGCCAACAATCAAGCTGTGCGCCCGTTCCCTAGGAGGCTGTCTGTGCTCATTCACCTTGGTACTCTTTGCTCAGTAGATCTAACAGGGTGCAGGAAGGAGTTTGCGGTAGGAGCAGAGCGCTGAAGGGGAGAGATTAGAGTCTGAGACGGTGGTCATGAGCAGATGGCACCATCAAGCTAATTCAGAAAAATGGAGAAGGAGCAGGCGTTTGATGTAGAGGAATGCGTGAGCTGCATTTAAAGCAGACTCCACCTCTGCATTTAGACTGGGCCGATTTCATAGAGCAGATGGGTCTGCATTATAAACTGCCTTCCAGAGGAATGCTGTGATAAAACAAGGCTTGACTTTACCCTTGTGCTTCTGGGGAGCATTGTTGTTGTACTTTAAGATCTTAATTATTATTACTGTTGAATGTTCCGCCTAAAGATGCAATCTTTCAGTGCTACGTCTGCCTTAAGGAGAATGTGTGGGCTCCCAATGACCTACACATTCTCCTCAAAGCCTTAGGGATAGTGAATCTGATGAATAGTTTTCTCAGAAGTACATTGTTATTACTGCATGGCAAGGAACAAAGCCATACAGTGTTTTTTTTCTGTTCTGTTTTTTCTTTGTGGAAGAGGAATGTGTAAGCAGTCTTGCCTGCATAACTCATACACTTAAAAAAATATGTAAAACTTACTATTATTTTAGTTTTACTAACAAAGGCTTGTGTGTGCTGGACGTATCAAGTTTACAGGCATTATTTTGCACATGACAGCAGAGCTGCCGTCAGACTAAAGAGAGAGAGATCAGTGCATTATTTATTCAGTCTTTCCACTTGGTTTATTTTGAGCCATTATAAAACCACCAATGCCATAAAACCGCCGTTTTTACATTGCGGTATAACTAGAGCAGTGACATGCAGCGGCAGAGGTGCAATTATATTTTCCCTTTGCTTGCGCATTCTCTTCGCTTGTTATTAAAACATTCTCGTGGGTTTACGACATCATTGTTTACCACACATTTCTGGCTCCCTTTTAAGTTAAAAACAAACATGGTTTTTTTTAATATATTTTTCCATTTTATTGCAGCTTAATGAGAGCGGCTACTGTACAGGACATGAGCCTGACTCCATGGAGTTCAGCTCCCTGGGGGGCTGGGTAGCAACCAGAGCATCAGGTATGAAGAAGAACATCTATGGCAACATTGAGGACCTGGTGAGTACGCAAAGCAATGTTACTATATAGTAATTAGAAATAAAATTATTACATTAGGTTTTGTGGATTCACGTCTTTAAGTTTGGGCAGGTGTTGTTTGGTTCTAAAGCTGCTTTATCGCTGTGTTCTCACTGAATAGGTTGTCCACATAAAGATGGTTACCCCACGAGGTGTGATTGAGAAGAGCTGTCAGGGACCTCGCATGTCCACAGGGCCGGATGTTCACCACTTCATCATGGGCTCGGAAGGTTAGATGACTTTCTCACGTTATTCCAGTTCAGGAGTGCATGTGGGCGTGTGTGCAGTTGTGTAAACATGCATGTCAGTGTGGGTTTGTGTGCGTGTCTTTGAAACCTCTGTGATAAAACGGTAACATCAGGATGATTCTCATGCTCTCCGCTTCTTACACATGAACTAGCATTGGTGGAAATGTGATCTGGAGAGGTGTTAGTTAGGAACCAGCAAGTGTCCTCTGCACCCCATCTGTACTGTCCTGTCCTTGTGAATGCCCACAGAGAATACTGCCATATGTCAGGTTTCCCCTGCATAATGAGGAGGTTCAGAGACTCTTGGCATCGTTATGTTAAACAGCTGTGGATACAAACTTTTTATTTGCCCTACAAAGCTCAGCAATCTGCTCCTCGACTGGGCTGGGACTGCTGCAGAAGTCTCTATTTGCGTTCAGCGAAACTGATCTCAGCAACAGTATCATACCAAGAAACAGGGTTTGATGTTTTGAAGGTTTGAAGTTGTGTCCTGACCGTGCAGATTAACTGTGAGAGTTCATGTTTTGACTGACAGTTGCCATATATGGGTAGTTTCAAATTAAGCTAGCCACATGTATTTTTACTCTTTATGACTCAGCCACCACAGAATTAAAGATCTTTTTAAAAGAATTTTGCTCTGCCTTAAATATGTTTGGCACTTTACACTTTACGGTGTCCTTCAGCTTCATGGCTTGAACATGATTCTGCACTTGCAGACTGTAGGGTGCTACGGACAGCCCTGCAGAAAAAATTTTGTTGTGAGATGAAGGCAGTGTCCTAAGTATCTAGTACAAATGATCTGTGGGCTCTCAGTTAGGTTGTTGATGGTCCTTCAGCCAGATGCAGAGTAGTTATAACATACTAATACACATAAGTTATAACATACAAAGAGCTGAAGTAAAACCGAGCAGATCTTGGATGTTTGGTTATGCTTCTCCCATTCCTGGTGAACTCCTGTGAGAAGCCTGTGGCTCCCTTCCCTGTTCCAGCCCACTTGTCAGCCAATCAGCATTCGACCTATGCATAGCTGAGCTCTGCACTGTTGGGTTGTTGGATGCATGGGAGCATTTTTGCATAGGCTGAAAACCCGTCTCCCCATAAGCTCTCAGTGGGCAAATACCTACAGAAGTACACAATGACCAAATCCAAGAATTCCTTTTCCAAAGGATGAATTTCTAAAAGATTCTTGCCATGGGTTCCCTATTATTTATGCACTATGAACCCTTAGAGCCAGACTGTTTTATCCGCAAATACTATTGGCTTATAATAGCTATTTGTTGATCTGTCCATATCTACATTTACAGCATCCAATAAATTAAAATTTAAAAAGTAAAGAAGAGGATTGGTAGGAACACCGTTCAACCATGTAATGAGTGTTACATCTTTTGTCCACTAAAGGGCATTCTGCAACTTCCCTGCAACGTGTTGGAACGTCACAAACACAACGAGCTGATCCAACTAAATGATCCAACTACACATAAGCAGATTTCCATAACATCAGTTATATTTCATGTATCTGAAAGAAAACCTCAGCTGATTTGTAAAATATTGGAAATTTAAATCACCAAATATCAGTGTCAATATCAGTCTTAAAAATCCTGTATCGGATTAAATATCATGTTACATGTTCAATATCAGAATAGTGTTTGTCTTGCTTACTGGCCGGTTATACAGCCAGCAATACATGGTGCATTGTCCTATGTAGTGTCTAGTCTATGTGTGTGTAAAGCAACTCTAGCATCTTGATGGCATCCAAAAAATGTTACGTTTGTGAAACAGTGGACTTGAGAACAACAAGTCTAGTTTGCTGCTTTTTCAGCATATGAGTCTATAAAAGATAATGAATTACTGAAAGTGAAAATAATAGCAGTTTAATTGTAATACATAGCTAGATATTGCTTACTCATGTACTCACTCACATGGTAGAAATGTTTTGAATACTTTAGTCTAATATCAGAGTAGCCACTTGTAGCACATTTTTTCTAACATGCTTCATATCTTCAAAACCCAAGCTTAGAGAAGGAGCTTTTTTGCAATTAAGGTGAGTGAAATTGAAGCTGCTCATGCTTCTGGGATCGCTACACTGAGCAGAGATAGGACAGGACCACACCTCAGTGGTAGAGCATGTTGTTCTGGGAGGCCTAACTCTTTTGCTAAGAGGTCACACCAGCACACAGTCTCATTAAAATTATCTACCTCCTCACCGAAAGAATCCCTTCCTGGTGTCTGACAGTAGGCCACAACAACAGCAAAGCGCCACGCTAAAACCCTCAACTATGCTCTGCATGTTAAGTGGAACGCATCCATTTCATTAGAAATTACTGTGAAACCTCAGGCTTCTTATTCTCTGCACAACAACGGGTCTGTGTATCTCTCTGACCTTGAAGTAACCTGAATGCAAAGTAGTTCTTCCCCCTTGCTACAGCCAGTGTAAACAATGATTGGAATGATCAATGCTAATCCTTTTCTCTTTTAAACTCCCCTCAACCATGCAGAAAATACAATATGAGACCAACTAACGCTAACCTAATGTTGAGAGTTAAATGATTGATTTAAAGCAGTGGTTGCACAATGGTCAGTGGCTTTTTTGGTCAAAATATTTGCTGCTAAAAACGCTCTTCATTGTGAATATTCCCTTTCCACAAATACGTAGCCTTTAAGATGAGGTTATTTTAATAGCAAGAGTTCCAGTAAAGTTAGCTTAAGCTGCACTCAGTATTTCATTGCATTGCATCTGTCCCGAGAGAGTTTTTCCAGCATTGCTGTTCTTATTGCCTCCATTTAGCCCTCACTCTGGCTCCTCCTACAGTCTTTCTTTCTCTCCGTCTCTAGATCCCCACCCCTCTCTCATTAAGTGGCTTCTCCTGCATGCTATCAGGAGGGGGGAGAAAAAACCCTTCTTGGGGTGAGGCCCAATGCAGTCACGTTTTCCACTGTGCCACTAGGGAGCAGCATGTGGCATACAGTGTCACATTAGAGGCCTCATTAACAACCATAACAGGCTGATGAAGCCTCCTGATGGACTATGGCTGTGTTCATGGGGGATACATTTATAAATGAGCGTGATCTATAATGATACAGTGTGCACGGGGTGCAAGAAAGCAATTTGGATCATAGCAATAAAATTCACAAACTAGCTCTAATAGCTGTTGTTCATTGTTGAGTGTGTGGAGAAAGTGTAAAAATGGCAATTACGTGTTGTGCGAACCCATCAGATATTCTCTTTTGTTGAAATAGTCCAAAACCCTTAAAATGTTTGTACAGTTCACTTTGAGAATAGTTTTTTTTAAACTGTGCTTGTGTTCTTGTAGAAAAAGCAACGTTTTAATTTTTTTTCACTGATTGTAGTTTTCATTCTTCATCTGATAACAAAAGAAAGCGTTTTGATTAGCCACACCTTTTTCTGAAAGGTCATCTGAAAGCAAGTGCTCAAAGATTGACCTTAATTCAATTTTTTATGAGAAGGGATGGCAAACATCCTTTGCTACCCATAGTTTACTTTCAAATAAACATTGGGTATATTTGAACCAAGTGGTGTGAAGATTTCAGCAGCAGCAGCTAATTGTTGAAAGCTTCCAGGGTCATGAGGTCAGCCGCAGGTTTCCTTGTACCTTGTGTACGTGTTGCTGTTGTTGGTCTTGGTGCCTTTGATATACCCCTGCTTTACTACCTGGTGTTCTTAAGCTGATAAATCTCAGTTATCCCCCAGTGTGTGGTAGAAAACCAGATCTGCTAAGTGAAATGTGAGACAAAGGTCACCAGAACAACCCCTGGGACATGTACCAGAGCCCTGTAAAACAGTCTTGAGTTCCGCTCAAAGCGGGTTAGGTCATATAAACTCTGGGAACTGATGTACTTCTTTTTGTTCTGCTCAAAATCTCTCACTGTGATTTTCCACAGGAACCCTGGGCGTGGTTACTGAGGTTACAATGAAGATTCGTCCCATGCCGGAGTACCAAAAATACGGCTCTGTGGTGTTCCCTAATTTCGAGATGGGAGTTGCCTGTCTTCGAGAGGTTGCCAGACAGGTAACAGGCTAATCTCCCCTTCAGCATGTTGTGCTCTGTTGCTTCATAAAGCCATGTCTCAGCATGAGATGGAGGCTAGAAAGTTACTGTGTGTTTGAGGTATGCACAAAATAAGCACTTTCAGGTCTTCGTTTTACCTCCTTTAAAGCTAACCTGGCAGAAGAAAGCAGGGAAAAATTGATTTATAGACCAACTTGCAAAGGCATCTGATGTCATCAGACCTCATTTGGCCTGAAGTGCTGTCTCAGAGAGTCTGTATACTGTACATTTAGGACAAATAACCAAAAGCTATAAAGTCAAAGCTCTTTATTGTTGTTCATACAACTAATTCAGGCCAACTTCTTTTCCCTGCAGAGGTGTGCCCCAGCTTCTATACGACTCATGGATAACGAACAATTTAAATTTGGTAAGTTTTATTTGGAGTTCACATTTAAGCCCATCCCAGTTATCACCTCTTTATGTGTCTATATGATGACTTTCATTTAATCTACAAATTCTCAACATTAGCTTTTCCCGTTACAAGTAGGACTTAATTTGGTTTGATTTTTATTTTTATTTTTTGTTTTTCCAGGCCCCAATAAAACCTTTGGCTTTAATCAGAGAGCTTTGCAACATGAGCCACATGATGTGGTTTAATCATTTCTTTAGTTTCTCCCATTTTATTTTGTTTGGTGTTCCACCTAACCATAAACGGCACTTGTGCAGCAGTCAATGATGTCACAACGGTCCATGCCACTGAATCGTTAAATTGATTATTATTTTTGCAACCGAATATCTGCGCGCGCGCACACACACACACAAACACACAGTTTGAAGCACGATGAAAAATAAACCCGACCAGAATTAAGTCGTTATTACACTGAAGTTTTATGATGTTGTTTCTTCGGGTCCAGTGGAATGCATCTGGCATTCCCAGAGATCGCTGCAAAGTTCCCCAGTCTCGTGGGATCTCATTATCTTCCCTGTATTTCCACTTTTCACAGAGTAGGCACTTCCTAGCATTACACAGGGAAGACAAAGTGACCAGGATTTTTTTTTCTTTTTCTTTTTTTTTGGGGGGGGGGAATAAAAACTAAAACTCATGGCACTATGATGCATTCATGGATTTAGTAACTTGTCCTTACTTTTTAATAATGATTACTGTGGAGAAAGTTTGTGTACTGTATAAAAGGGTTGGGCTTTTTTTTTAGTTTGAGACTACACAAACAATTTAGGTCTACCTGTATTAATATATAAAAATAAGGATTTTGTATAAAGGAAAGATAATATAAACATATGAACATAGCAGTTTTGTTCATTGTATTAGCAATTTTTTCTCTCTGGATTTTGAGTATTTAATTAACGAGTATGATGGCTGTGAGGGACCTTAAGACCTACAATCACATTTTGGAATGGAAACAATTAGGACACTAAGTGATGAAGAGACTTGAGCATAGGGGGAAATAAATGAACTGTTAAGTCTCGGCGACATCACCCATGACTTCCCTGCTGTGATTGATAACCATCCCATTGGCCCCAGCCCCTCATTTTCCCTTGTCCACAGGCGCTTTTGTGCGTCCGATCAGGAATAAATCAAAAAGGGTGGCTGAGGAAGACGGATATCACTGTGTCAACCCCACTTCCCTTCGGAAACTCTCTGATTTATAGTCGCTGTCGCTCGCAGCCACTGGCCAGTTGTGAAGTTATTCAAATGTTACCATTTATTTCTTTTTCTTTTTGTTTGCAATTCCAAATATATCAGAGTTGCTTTGCCCTCTCAGAACACTGGAGGATGCAAGCAGAAGCAGAGTTTGCCTAATTTGTGGGAAATGTTATTTTATTTACCTTAGGGCTTCTTTTAGGTGAATTAACTGAACTGATTTTAATCTGATATTTAACAGGTCATGCCCTGAAGCCTCAAGTATCTTCAATTTTCACTTCCTTTTTGGACGGGTTGAAGAAATTTTACATCACCAAGGTAAAAAATAACCAGGGGTGAACACTGTAAGGTTCTTGCTGCAGGTGTTTTACATGAAAAATGAGCCTACCTCTTTAATTCTCAGTTCAAAGGGTTTGACCCCAACCGCTTGTGTGTGGCCACCCTGCTGTTTGAGGGAGACCGCGAGAGGGTCCTGCAGCATGAAAAGCAGGTTTATGACATCGCTGCAAAATTTGGGTGAGTAGTGGCTGCCGAGTTTTGTATTTCTACATCTCTGTCTTCTATATGTCTATATTGTTGGATCATTTAAAGATCAGAAAGGTTAGAAATGTGCCATAAGGTGAGGCTTTATACACAGTGGTGGCGCTGCTTTCAACCAGCCTTGGAGTAGCAGTGATAAGAATTGAAAAGCACAGTTACACACTTAAGATTTGTTCTTCGACTCAGTAGTTTGTCTCGGTGTGGATTGATGGATCACCTCTGGATGTCCTCCTGTCAGGCTAGCTTTAATGTTAAAGTAGGTGTGAGGTGGGCAGAGATAGTAGGGCACAGCTCCCCTTAGGACAGCACAGGGCCACAAGACACAGCTGGGGAGTGTTTGGCTGTTGTGATTGATCATGAAACACATCAATGAGGACTTTCTTGGAAATCTGTTACCAGCCAGCTAGAGAGGAAACCTCCTTCATCCAGAACCATTTTTAAGCCCTCAAAAAAGAATGTTCAGTTCATTTGCCATCTGTGTAATTGTTATGAAATTAATTACTTTTATTTATTGGTGAATTGTAATTGGTAAACAGCAAAAGTTTTTGGAAACCTAATATGAATGTATCTGTGTAGAAATCTGATATAAACATTTCTCATCTATAACTAACTCCAAATAATCCAATTAGCAGCTGATGCACAGTTTCCTCAGACATTTTTGTCTGTTCTAATTATTTTTCACAGCCACATAAGACCTGGAAACACAAAACCTCTGTCCTAATTTACTCAGATCCAAAATCTTCCACACACAACGAAAGAAAGAAAGAAAGAAAGCTTTAAAGTTCAAAGATGGATTTTTATTAAAACTGGACATTTAAAAAACTGCATGAATGGATACAGATATCAATCTTCCATCTCAGGTAGACCACAAATGTGATATGTTTGG
Organism: Coptodon rendalli; assembly: GCA_015108555.1. Classification (NCBI taxonomy): domain Eukaryota; kingdom Metazoa; phylum Chordata; class Actinopteri; order Cichliformes; family Cichlidae; genus Coptodon; species Coptodon rendalli. The sequence goes on from VUQP01020893.1 coordinate 24,696, forward strand.
TCTGAAAACTGGCTGCAAGGATTTGTACAAGATTTGGATTGCACCATCATGGGTCATGACATAGCCAATACATAAATTTGTTAGTCATTAAAGTGGTTGTCGCAGTAACTCTTACATTTGCAGATATTTCACATTTATGTGAAAATCTCAAGTGTTCATACCAAAACTGACTCTGGATTTTTCAGATTTTTTAGTTAAGAGAAACAATAAAAAATTCAGTGTTTCATTGTAATTAATATCTTGTGCAAGGCATTCCTTGTTTTGCCAAATGTTTGATCAGACTTAAAAGTATTTGATTGTACATGCCATACATTATATTCATTAAGTCTTACTTGACATCATTGTAGCATTTCATGTTTGCTTCTATTTTAGGATCTTGCTGAGGTTCAAACAATGGTTTTGTGATAGAAAGGGCTTAAGCCATACCAGCCAAAACCTGTCAGATGCAACATAGTCTTAATAATTGCATTATTTCCAATAAATGGCCATCACCCATCAGCTCAAGTGCCGGTGATGGATTGCTTAGGTGTGGTGAGGAACGTTTCCTGCAGTGATGGGAAACAGGAAGAAGGGTGAAAATCAATATAGTGATTTTCTAATGAGCTTGGCCTGATTAGTTTGGATGGTAGATGAAAATGTGATTACCCACCGCAGGTGATAGATGTGTGGCTGACCTATGGCGATGCAAGGAGCATAGCGCCATTGATCTGTACATTGTTGCACTGACAGCCTCCAAGACAGCGGTTGTGAGAGGGAGCAGCCGGAGCAACAAAGCTAAAGAAAAGATCTGTTAAATATTAACCCTGATGTCTCCTCGCAGGGGCCTGGCAGCTGGAGAGGACAATGGGCAGAGGGGCTACATGTTGACCTTTGTCATCGCTTACCTCCGGGTGGGTCACTTCTCTGGCTTTTTCCCTGCCTGAGCTGATGGGCAGGTGGGGCAGGCAGGGAGATTGCAATTTGACAGCAGAGAGGATAGCGAGCAGCAATGAAAGCAGCGGAATATGACCTCGGGAGGGCTTTGATTTGATCTGGTCACAGTTGTTGTCAAGGCATTGAAAAGCAGTAGAAGAGCACAGTGAATGCACACAGAATGACAATAGAAAGTGACTCAGGTCATCCCTGTTAGAAACCTTTGATACCTCTGATAATCATCAACAAGCAGGGTGTTTAAATACACTTAAGCAGGTCATCAAAGCTTTCTGCTTTTTATTTTTTTTATTTTTTTTTATCTCAGTTGTCAAAAGTCCTTCCTCAGTGGCTCCAAATTGTAGATGTTTACACATTCGCCCAAAAAGCAATAATCCCGATTTCAATCCCAGGAGGAGCCACAAACCCTTTTGGGGTTGCATCGGGAAGGGCATCCAGAATTTAAAGCCCTTTTCAATAAAGCAACAGCTTCTATTCAAAAATGCTTTTTTGTAATACAGGTCTGAAAATGTCTGCTTGAGATGTCTACTAGTACTACTAGTTATTTATGTAGTCATTCTTTATATTTTAGTTTTATGATAGTGGTTTTTTCTGTTGATTGTAAGCCAGTGGTAAAAGCCCAAGATAATGTCTTGAAATTGCTTGTTTTATCGGTACAGAGAAGAGAAGCTGCTTTCATTTCTCTTTTTTTCCTTTAAAAAAGAAAGTTGTGCTTTGCCTTTAAAAAAAATAATAATTTTCTGTTGATCGAATGTCATCCAGCTCATAAAAATAAGAAGCTGTGGTTTCAAAATAAGAACACAAGCTTGGAGGATTTCTGCATATGCTTGATTTACAGGGTTACCACAGTACTCATAAAATGTGCTGAATCACATTAACATATCTGCCTGCTTATATATGTGCATTTCATTCCAACCAGGACTTGGGAATGGACTACTATGTGATTGGCGAGTCCTTTGAAACCTCTGTGCCTTGGGACAGGTAAATACATTGATTCACTCGCCTCCTGCAGAGTCTGCCCTGAGCGTCCTAATCCTGTTTTTTCCCTTCCTTTCGTTTATTTCTCCTTGCCTCTGTCTTTCACATTCACCTTCATGCCTGCCTTCTCCCCCTCATTAAGTGACCCTGCGTTGGTGGAGCTTTTCCTCCTCAGCATACAAACTTACCACTACTGACATACTCACACACCCACGCACACACATAGAGGGGAGAGGTGTGTGAGTGTGCTCTGTATGTGTACCATGTTCTATGAGACACAGGCTCATCTCACACCCATGTACTATGATCTGCATTTTCTACATGTTTTCATTGTCCTGCTTTCTCACACAACAAACAGGAGCACATGCAGGCTCCTTGTTGTGTAACATGCCTGATGGGGAGAGACCAAGAGATCAGGCAGTGAGGCGAGCATATGTGCCTGGCTCATTACCCAGCCTCCTCCCCATCCTCCACACTCCACGCACGACTGCAGATGCTTAGGACTGGCGGCCATTTCCACACCAGTGGGAATCTCTCCCACAATGGTCTTCATGTTAGTCAGTCTGGTCTCTACCTCCTGCCTGGTCTCTTGCCTTTCTTTAATGTTTTTTTTTTTCTGTCTTTCTTTTATTATTTATATTTTTGCAGTGCTTGGTTTTAAATACACATTGTTGTCATGTTTTAAACACACAAATATCAGCTTGGATAAAAAAAACAACATAACAATCTGGGGTTTTTTTAACCTCCTATTAATTTTCTTTCTTGTCTTGTCTTTCTTTTTTTAGGGTTTTGGACATTTGCAGAAATGTAAAAGCGCGCATTGTGCGAGAGTGTAAAGACAAAGGAGTTCAGTTTCCACCATTATCCACATGCAGGTAATATTTAAAAACAGTTTCCAAAAGACTAAGCCTGCACAAACGCTCTGCCAGTCTCCTGACCGTATTTTAATGTTTAACACTAGTGCAGAAACGACACCTACAGTATAGATTTCATATTGTTCTTCCCATGAAAAGACCACAACAATGCACTGTGTGTTCTAATTTGTCCAAAGCCTTTTAAAAATATGACACTCTCAATCAGGTCACACATATGTAACGAGCTCAAGTAACTTATTAAACAAGCAGGGCAGTGTAGTTTTTAGCAAATGATACTCAAGGATGAAATGGTTTTCTTGTTGGATGCTATTTTAAACTGATGAATAAGGTGTAGTTATTTGTCACAGTTTTTGCAAATATTAACATTTTACAAATATAAATGCTTCAGAAAAAAATAATAAACATCATGCTGTGATAAAATATCATCACATCAATCCTTTAAATGACATTTATACACAAATAATCAAGAGCATTCCCCAAATTAAATATTTTAAAGAAGTAGGTCTAAATTAGAAACAAATGAAAAACAAGGAAAAAAATAGAATGACTATCAGTTGCTGACTTTTATTACTTGACAGGAATGGCATTCAATCCTAAAGATACATTTCAGTTATAACCTTGGAAGTACTGAGGTGCATACCAAGTGTGACCCCTGTTGAGTTTGCAAGAGCCACGGAGACAATGCGGTCGGACGTTGTGACAGACAGACAGACGGCGAGCTGGTTGAGGAGCACCAGGCTGCTGCTCACAGATTGCGGACAGATTAGGCCTCAGCCTGATTATGCTACAGCCATTCATTTCCCGGCTGCAGTCTGTCACATGATTGATTTGTCCATTTAACCTCCAGAACAGTGAGTGTGCCAGGTGATGGGCCATGTCAAATGAACAAGGGCCCAGCACCCTGCTCCTCCAGAGGGAGCAAGGCCAGAGAGAGAACATGTAAACGGGAAAAGCAGCATTATATTCTCAACACAAAGGTTGTTACACAATATGTTCGAAAACCTGAGCGTAAGCTGCATTTAGCGGTGTGGGGAAAAACATAAATATTATGATGTCATTTGAATCACCCCGCCTGCATCATACCTGAAGAGTAAATGTGGCTCAGATGATTCAGTAAAAGGATTTGATCGCCATTTATTATGTGATAATGTTGTGTTATTAAAGGCGACAGTGCTTCCACGCTGCCTCCGCTTTCTGCTAACCATGAATGGAATTGAGGTCAGAGGTTCGCTGGGGAAAACCAAACCTCCCACTGCACTTTGTCTTCTGATTCCAATAGAAAAGAATCATTTATTGTATGTAAAATGGAGCAACTTGTCAAAGAACTCCTCCTTCAGATGCATGTAAATTGGATTTTCTGAGAGACGGTGGAAAGAGAAAGATTAAGGTTTTTTCCGCTCGTTTGAACGCGTTTCTTTTTCGTGCAGGGTGACTCAGACGTATGATGCCGGTGCCTGTGTCTACTTTTACTTTGCCTTCAACTACAGAGGACTCAGTGATCCAGTGCATGTGTATGAACAAGTGGAGGTAGATCCAGTTCTATTTTTCTGCACATTATGCCACAAACTGTTAAAAAAATTAGAGCAAATTGCATCTAGTGTGATAACATGTTGAAACGCCAACACCCAACAGAACAGATGTCAGAATATAACATTATATAATGTATAAACTGAGTGTTGTTTTGTTTTTTCCCCTCTTCACAGCATGCAGCTAGAGAGGAGATCCTTGCCAATGGAGGGAGCTTGTCACATCACCATGGAGGTACCCAGAGCTGAGAATTTTGTGCTTAAAATGTAGAGCCTGTTTTCACAAACTGCAGAAAGCAAGTGCACATAAATCACCCAAAAAGCACAGTGATGTTATATTTGGACATTCTCTTATGTTTCAGTTGGCCAGGAAAAAAGAAAAAAAGTTTTGTACTGAATCGCGATGACAGCATGGCGAGCCTACCCGGCGTGTTCTTCCACGCTGGCAAGCTGGCAGCCAGTCGTGCTGTAAATGTGCATTTGGTCGTGGATCTTTCATCGCTTCCTTCACATTTCCAAAATCTGTTCCCGCAGCTCAGATGAATGACTCTGACTCGGCTATTTGTTCATTTCAGCAGTGACCAAATGAAACGTGAGCAGGGGAGGGCGGCGAAACAACTCTCCTGGCCCCATCAGGGCTAACCGAAACGGCTGCCTTATCTATATTGCCATCCGCCTCGCTGTTTTCATACATCACTTGAGGCTATTCATCACACCTGTCAAAAACAGTATGTAGTGAATCAGCTGCGATATTAAATCACAATTTTTCATGAAGGCGGGGACGGGTTCAAAATTAAAAGATTGCTAATAAAAAGGAGGCAGCGGGCCGGGGTAAATGATGCCGCCGTTATCGCCGGCTGTACACTGACCTCCAAACGGTGGCCCGGCCACCCCGAGCGGCACAGGGAGGTGACGCTGGGGAGAGGGGGGTGGGATATTGATGCAGCTACCGTGTGCGAGGCCCATTCTGTAATTGTGATTAATAACAGCGGGGCTCGCTATCTGGGTGCAGACAGGACGGTTTGTCTGCCCACAATCAGCGCTTGACAAATGGAGCTAGTTTCCCTGGGTTTTTTGTATCAAACAAAACAGATGTAGTCAAGGATGGTGAGGTGGGAGGCCAGTGGAGAAAATATACATTTTTGTGGCCCTGTATTTACAGCAGGTCAGCACGGTGCTGCGTGGGCGTACGAAAGGGAATCTCTGCATGCGGAGCGCTTCGACCCCTTTCACTACAGGACGTATACTCACCTAACAGCACTGTGTGTCAGCTGCTGTCCAGGGGAAAAACATTTTTAATGAAACAAGAGTCGGTTTTAACAAACTGGCTTTAAAAAATCCAAAACAAACATGTTAAATGTTTAAATATTGGCCAGTGCTGAAAGACAGAACACCAGGAGAAATGTCCTCTTTAACTAGGTCACCAGTGTCGCAGCAGTGAAGAGTTGTCGGAACATCCATCACCAGGAGAATCATCCATCTATCAACCCTGCACCGCAACTCCTCACCCAATACTCCGGCTTGGTCGTATCACAGGAATGCATGGCCACTGCCTTATCCTGTCTGTCATGTCCTGACCCCCATTTGTTAGAGAAACCCCAGGAGAGCGAGAACGGGGTGTGGAAGCGGATGAGCCTCAACCCAGCTTCTCTCTTCTTCTCCAAATGAAGGCCATTCGAGGGTGCACAGCGTCTTCACCTCACCTTGCGGCTTTCTTTTTATTTTATTTTTTTTGCGGAGATTCTCTCTCTCCTGCTCTCCACACTGCACTTCCACTCTGGTCACTGCTCTCAGGAGATAAAAAGAATGACCTGATTTGGTGAAGTTTCCCGTTTGCCATTCGCCCTGAACTTCCCCGGGCTTTTCCACATGGGAGAAATGTCAGTTGTTTGATTTTTGAGAAGGAGGGGGGGCTTTTCTAAAATAGCTACCTGCACTTCTTTGCATGTCTCAGCTGCACACACCAAGCCTGGTGAGATTGATTGCAATAGCAAGCAAAAAAGAGAGAATATGACAAGATAGATGTGTAAATTATCACAGTGATGGAGGCAATGATGCAGTCCCAGCACCTTCTGTTTTCTCTCCTATTCCTGAGAGGAGGGTGGGATGGAGGTGGAACGAGGGGAAAGAAGTGGGGAGGGGGAGGAGGTGGTGGTGGTGGTAGAGAGCATGGTACTTTCTTAGTTATTGGGTAGCAGCTGATTGGTCCCCTTGTCACCATCTGGAGGTTTGTGTGGTATCAGAGTCCCCAGTGACCCCGCTGTCTGCCCTGTTTTGTCAGGAGACGGGCCGGCTTATCCCCATCTGGGTTTCCTGGCCAAACTCTGATAACATAGCGCTGTAACATGTCAGGGTGGCCCCCTTTTCTCCCTGGGAGCACTGGGGGGGGTGGAGGCTGCTTTGCTACTGGTGCGGAGAGAATCATGTGGATTGGGAAAGGAAGGCATGTGAAGATACGTTTTGGGGTTTTTTTCGTTTTTCCTTTCATTTTTTTTCCTTTCGGCCTTTATAATCTTATCTAAACTGATTACACTGCTGGTTTCACATGTTTACACAGAGAGCAGCACCTGTTCTGAGCTGCTCTCTTCTCAAGTCTATCTTTTTTTGTGTGTGGGTGGGTTGTAGAGATCGAGTGTTTCTTTTAAAGTGACACAACGTCAAAAGTTAAAATTTACTTACTTCCTCTTTGCTGGACTGTTATTAAAAGCTGACTTTTTCCAAGAATGAAGCAGCTTTCCTTTCCCGGATTTTTAGTTATTATTATTACACTCTGGTAATGACTACTTGTTCTTTTTGAACTGATTTTGCAGGGATTAAAGCTAAAACGGTGACCAAGATCATTCTCACCGCTATTATCTCACATGGATCTGTGTTTTACACTGAAAAATGTGAAAGTTGAATGTGAGCTTCCCAAATCCCACATTATCTCCCCCCCCCCCCCCCCCCCCACCACCACAAAAAAAAAAAAAAAAAAAAAAAACAAAAAAAAAAAGAAAAAAAAAAAAAAAAAAACCACACT
>VUQP01020895.1:3297-16975 GCA_015108555.1 Coptodon rendalli
TAAGAAGAGTCACAGAACTTTTTTACATTTGCGATTATTACATTTCACACATATTTGCTTATCTATCAAATGGAAGAAAAAATAGCCTGGAATGAAACAGATTCAATTCAATATTATTTATATAGCCCCAAATTGAAACAACAGTTGCCTCAAGGTGTTTGATTTTCTAAGGTTAAGAGACTACAATAACATAAAGAAAACAGAGAAAACCCCTGCAATCCTATGACCCCCTATGAGCAAGCATTTAGGCGACAATGGAAAGAAAAAACTCCCTTTAAACAGGAAGAAACCTGCAGCAGAACCAGGCTCAGGGAGGGAATAAATTTTTTCTGGGATTTTTTTATATTTTATGCTTTTATTCATGCTTTCATTCAAACATCTTGGTAAGGTATAGGGACTGAAAAATGATGAGGTACAGCAAAACGTTGTTGTTTCACTAAAAACACACTCATGTTGACAAATGAAGGGCTGAGAGAGCCTGATCCTTCTCATCAGTGCATTAACCGGTGCATCAAGACACAGACACCAAAAGACACCTTGTGCATAAATGAGTGACGCCAGCTATTTTGACAAAACTGCACTAATGGATGCCCTGGGAGTGAGAATGGGCTCGAACGACAGCTAATCTATAGTGTACGCAACCAAATATGATCCTGGTCTTAGAGAGCTCTTTCAGTGTTGGCCTGATGACACCAAAAGCTCCCGCAGAGAAAACAACTGACCGATATCTGAGGTTTGAATAAGTCAGGTTCCAACTGTCACTCTATAAGCAGGTTCTAACCATTTACCATCATCCATTTGTATGTTCTTAAATTGATTCCCATGAAGGTATAGTATTTATGATCTGGTATTTATGTTTTTTTAAACACTGCAAATTTCATGAAGATTTTTAGAAGTGCAACTTTTAATGAGTCAGCGGTTACACTTGGTAAAAGCAAGTTTTAAACCCTGGCTGTATGACTTAAAGGACTCGCACATAGCAGCCAAAGTGAGTGAGTTAGGTGGGAAAACACTTTTTGTCCATGATTATCTCATGATTATTAGAAAAATCGGTAAGTAAAAGGTAAGAACTTGTAAAAATTCATTAATTCATTAATTTCTTTTCACCTTCACAGAGTGAAGCACAGAGATGCTTGTTACAAGTGCTGAAAAAGTAGCAGTACAATCAAAGCTGATTGAGATAATTATGCAATAACCATTAGCTGAAGTAATAACTGGTCTCATTATGCTGTTGAGAACTGAAAGGAGGCTGGTGACTGCAATGGGTCAAACCAAATGAGGAAATTACTGCTATTTTACTTTTTATATATAAAACCCAGCAAAGTTTAAAATGAAAGGGGAAAAAATCCATACCACACTTTTTTCCACTTGAAAAAATGAATAACTTCCTTTTTCCACAGTGTTTCTCATTAGCTTGTGTGATGAATAAAAAGGCTTAACTAAATCTGAATCATTTGCTTTATTAAATTTCATGTTCAATTTCTCCAAGCCTCGTTAGTTACATACTCTTAACTCCTGAGTGAGTATGAGTATAGGCAAAGCCCTTTAAGTTTTTATTTTCCTGTGCAGCGTGTAAGCCCCTGAGGATTTTCTCATCTTAAATTCATACTGATGTTACAGATATATCACCAAGGGAAATCAATGCAAAGTCCCAGTTAATCACAGAAAACCCCAGCGTTTTGTTTGATCTGAGTCTGGATCTGTTTCCTAACTGTGTGCTATACGAGTATGAGGAGTTACAGGGTGTAGTCTACCCCCCACCCCCCACACACACACTGAGGGTAATATGAGTAATCCACTGTTCTACTATCTAAAGAAATACATGCCCCGTTCATGATAAAACATAGTGATTAAAACCATATGTGTTAAGGCACCTCTTATGATACAACCATTCTCCAATACACTGCACAAATGCAGAGTTATTCAAGTCCATAGGAAATGTGCCCTTGTGTCCTCTGGGGAGCCAGAGTGAATGGGAAGATTCAGGATCCACTGGGCTGGAGAAGGACTACATCCCACAGGGTCCCATGGGGAGAAAGACACAGATGCAGCATTGATCCTGCTGAAAAACACTGAATGGCTGGAAGCTTGAGTAAGTGTCAGGTTTCCCAAACAGAAACACCAAGCTAGGCTGGGAGGAAGATCAGAGCTATGAGTGTAAAATTTGCAGATTAGCCTGGAGCATGTGAAATTAGCAGAACTAATGTGTGCTATTTGCCAATATTTTACATATTTTTTCTTTTTTTCTCTCGTTTTTTTTTACCGTGTGGTCCTGTGTCATGAGTGTTTTGTGCAATAGCAATAATAACAAGCCGACAATTCTTTTTTTTTCTGAAAAATGTTGGGTAACATTTTGTTTTTCAATTTTTCACTATTATTTAACAGAACAAAAACAAGTAGATCCATTTTAGCTGTTAGAATTTGATATTTTATACATAATTTAATTTCAGTGTAAATAAATAACTGTTAATTAACTGCTTGTTGATATCAATCAGTTAATTGATTAATTATCTCAGCAATAAAGACGATTGAGATCTTATCTTTAATTCTACTTGGGCTCTAAAAGTAATCACCATTATGTATCCTGGCATTTTTAGCCAAGATAATCACACCATAAATTGTTTTATATCAGCACTTACCTTGAGCCATCGCTATAAAGGACAAAAGCCACCAGAAGGCACATACCGCAAATTGCTATGGACAAAATGAGGAACCTTCACAGTGGTCATCCAGTGGAAACAGTAACCACACATGAGAGGACCCTCTGTGGACAAGACAGGATGCTGCACTGTAGAGGAAACAAAACAATCTCACCCCTGCTGCTCTATGATTTGCGCAGCGTGAAATCACAGCCCTGTTTGTATGAACAGGAGCCGTGGCCACCCATCAGGTAGTCACTGTGGAGAGAGGTCCAAGAGGCCCTCATGAATTAAGGGAACATTCATAACGTCTCCAGGGAGGTCTTCTGATTGCCTGCAGCACTACTAATTGATTTAGTACAAGGTCGCAGCCTGAGTGACGGAGGGCAAAGGGAGGAATTTCCTGTTCCTGCATCTATAATTCAGTGGCTTCCTGTGTATGTCAGAGAGAGTGCTATTGTATGAAAACACATTTAGTAATTCTCATATGCCTCATATATATCTATAGATAGAGACACAGTATCCACCTTTAACTGAATTAGAAGTATATATATCAGCATTTCTGATGCTGTAAATCTGACATTACCTACAGCCCTGTCACCTTCACCTTTGTCAACATCAGCCATCATGTACCAAATATTTTATTATTAGATACTATCCAAAAGCTGCCCCAGAGGCAGTTTTTGTTAGTCCTGCAATGCCTTTTGAAATTCTTCACTCTGTATTTAGTGGCGACTTCTGTAGAGTACACAAATGTGATCTGTTGAGTTACATGCAGATGACATACGTTTAAAGTGACATGAAAGAAACACAGAGAATGTAACATCACATTTACAGGCGGATGATGAAATAAACCTCACATATAGGAAAATTACAAAATTTTAATTTATATATAATTTACAATCTTTTTGAAAAAAATATAGTTTTTAATCATTCCTGTATGTGTGATGGAGGAGTTGCACTGAGATTAGCCCACCTGTTAGGGCGAGAAAGGGTACATACAGGCCAATGTTGGGTTCATTACTCAAAAAAAGTACAGTGTTACACATTACTCACTGCTTTTCTTAAAAGTAATGTAGTACATTACTTAATTACTCACTTGAGAAAGCAATGTGTTACACTACTCATTACATTATATTCATATTTTTCCATAAAATGACCTGAAACATATTACCAGTTAACATTATGAACCTTATGCTGCCCATCCTACTGTGAACACATGTAAGAACTTTCTTTTAGGGTTTATGCATTAACACAAAGCCATGAACACAAAGAAAAGATAAAAACAGACCTTAAGAGACTTCAGCGCGATTATCACAGTGAAATATAAACATGAAGTTCAGGCTAGGCTGGGACAGGGTTAGCATTCGCTTTGTTATCATCCTGGTTCTTGGCTAGCTTTGTGTTAGCATGCTGTCTGTCCAGGCTCTTGCAAAAAGCCAAGTCAGGTGACTGTAGTGCAAGTGCACAGGAATCCGCCCAGTGTGCAGGTAACCATTGTAATGCAAGTGACAACATATTTGTAACTGTAATGTAATTACACATTACTGCATTAGTGAAAGTAAGTAAAATGTTACTTTGTAACAGTCACAAGATGGTTAGAACTGTTTACTCTCACAGCAAGAAGGTCCTGGGTTAAAATCCACCATGTGGACAGGGCCTTCCTGTGTGAAGTTTGCATGTTCTTCCCCTGTCTCTCTCTGGGTATGGCTTTCTGTGGGGTTAGGTTAACTGGTGATTCTAAATTGTCCATAAGTGTGAATGTGAGTCTGTATCTGCCATAAGGTTGCAACTGCTTCTCACCTTATGGCAGCTCGGATAGACTCCAGCCCCCCAACCGTGAACCTGATTTGGATAACTGTAAGAAAATGGATGAATTGAGAAAATTATTATGAATATCAACAGTGAAAATATAGTAATATTATAATTTATTTTTGTAAGTCACAATGTCTTAATAAGTATTATATATTGTATAATTTATCGTATCATAACTAACTGTAGTCTGATGACATTCACACACATGAAAAAGTATTTACCTATATGTATTCTTTATTATTACCAGATGTTTTTATGGTTTTGTAATAAAGGTTTCATATTGCAAAATTTCTCACTGCCAGGAAATCAGAGGTTAAAATGTTGCAAAAGATATACACAAGGTGGAATACCTGTTTTGACAGTCTCTAACAACTCAGCACATTTGGATGTTTGGGCAGGATCCACATGGCATTACAGTTGTACATTACAATGCAGCATCATTTTTTAAAATGTGATGCTGTGAATTTGTCCATTATAACCGGAACAACAATCGTTTCTCTTTGCTGACTAAACCCAACCACACACTGAGTCAAAATGAAATGGTTCAGGTGCTATGATTTTGCTGCTGCCTTTTTATATGATTTTAAATCAAGTAACAGAAACATCAATTAACCTTGTGAATAATGATCCTAGATGTATTACATTGCATTTATGAATCATTCACAAAGTTTTAAATCAATTAACTGCACTCAGATTATGTGGACATGGCCTAAAAAACATTTATTAACCAGTTATTAGCTAATTACTATGAATTTACCATGTATTAACAATAACCACTACTAGTGATGTATTCTTCTGCAGCGATCATGTGCATCATTGCAGAGCAGATGGATTGCTAACATGGCCTGTTGTTAATAATCGCTTTCGAAGTTTAAATGCATTAACCCTGCTCATCAACAATAGTGGGTGATGTTTTGTTTGTGGGAGCTGGTCTGTTAACTGAAGTTGTGTTGCATGGTGTGCAAGCTGTCCAAGTCAGCAGTCTGCCAACACTCCCCACTGCGCTGTCTCTTTGAAGGTCTGGTGGATTTCCCTCTGGTGTCTCAAGACTCTTCTACTAGCCACACAAACAGAGCGCCAGCTTCATGAGAGAGGCCTTTGTTTTTGTTCTTTTCCTCTACAATGCTTGAGCCGTCCTATTAGATTTGAACAAACACTGCAGTGTTTGAAAAATCTGTGATACAATTCCTTCAGTCAGAAGATGAAGATGGTCCATCATCTGAAACATGGAGCGGGGCTATTTTCATCCAAGGTATTTTAATGGCTAAAAAGTGTCTTCACAAATCCCACAAGCAATTAAGTTTCAACAGAAATTGCCTATATGAACCTAAAACCAATTTCAGGGTGCATATTAGTGTCCTTTTTCAAAAGACAGAAAGCAGCCCTTACTTTAACTTACTGAGTATGTCAAACAATGTAAGTTTGAGAGCACCTTGGCTGGATCTACGATGGCCCTTAACTCCCCAGTATCTGAAGTAAAACCAAGTCGTTTTTGTAACCTGTGGACTAGAGGAGAGAGAAAAAGAAAGGGTGCAGTTTATTAGCCCTGAACTAGAGGTCCATATCAACACGCAGACCTTTCACCAAGAAAAAAGGAAAGAGTGGATCCACACTGGATTTCAGAAAGCCTGAAGCAATCTGAGTTTCTCTTACTCAAACACACAGTGTGCCCCACTGGCACCACCCCCACATCCTCCCCTAAAAATTGATTCCCCATCACATTTAAGAGAAACATCTGTCACTTCAGGGGCCTTCATTCCATGTCACACTAAAGAGGTTTATGTTAACAAAATGCTAAATGCCTCCTGAGGAACCACAGCAGAATTACAGTGTAGGGTGTGGGATTTGTTGGGTGGATCACCTACCATGGAGTTTCAGGCCTTAATCACATTTCCAGCTTGCGCTCGGATCCAACTTTCCATCCTGGTGGATTTTGCACCCCTAAGCTCAATCATGAAACTTTTTGGAATAGTCTGCTTTCAGTAAACACAGGCTTTCAGAAGCATTTCCATCTGGAGAATAAGACATTTACGGCATCTTAGTATAAACAGAAACACCTGATGCAGCAACTGATCTGTGCTTGACTTGTTTGTGCAAGATTGTGCATGTGAACACTGAGTCATCTGGGAAATTCTGACTTGTTTGGGGACACCGGTGCACATGTTTTGAGCTTTGAACATGCTCTTATTCGTTTTTCTTTTTTATCCGTTCATTTCATTAACAAACATTAGATGTAATGGAAAACTGGTGCTAGATAATATACTTATTGTTTGTTCCAGACGTGGCGTTGCTTAGTAATTAGATTATGTCCTGAGGTGATATTGATGCCTAAGAATAACTACTCCAATAAAAGTCTCCCCCGTCTTGCACAAGGCTTATGATGTGAAATAAATTTGAAAGATATCTAGAATATTTAATGTCAAATCCACCTGAAAAACAAATCCAAAAGTGTAGTTTTGCATACAAAATGCGGTCTGTGTACCGTACGTTCTAAAATTACAAATGCAATTATTTGTGATTATAACACATGTGTATAAAGAAAATAGTTGCTGGATCATTTCAGCCTGAAAACATAATGAAGGGGCTTTACAAGACCAAGCTTCTTATGGGCTCTTTTTATGTGCAATCAATGGAAATTGTGAGGACTTCAAATAACGACCCCCACCCCTGACCCACATGCTGGTCAAAGCATGTCCCCGGGCTGAATGGTAATGAAGGAGGGAGGATGGGTGGGCTCACTTTCACTTTTTCAGGCCATTTCCTTTGGGAGAGAGTCATTAAATTTATAACTAACGTACTATTTTCTTTAAGTTGAAACATGGAGATCAAGCACCTTAACAGACTCACTTTGACAGGGTTCTGCAGACATTTTCATCTGAGATGTATGGAAAGACAAAATTCAAGACAAATGTACAGATGGTCAAAAAAAAATTAGGCTCTTAAAAATTATAATTTCATCTATACTGTATACTGTGTGTCCATTACATATTTACATCAATGATTTTCACACAGATCTCAGCCAAAAAAAAAAAGCAGCTATATAACAATTTGATATTCTCGTGTATCTGCTTGTTGTGAATGCTGCTGTTTATCTCAATCATCTTTCATAAAACTAAGTGAAACTGGCTGAATAACAGAATTGTCTGATCTCATTCACGTCCAATTTTCTATGAAAGTTTCCCATTGTAATTGGTTCACAAATGTGACCTTTTTCATGATGAACAGTCCATCAACCAGCTGCCCACAGGATGTGAGAGAAGCCCTTGATATTGGAAAGTGTCTTATCTAGACAAGCCATCTTACTACCATGCTTATGGTTCTGACTTGCGAGAATAAGCTGCACATAATTGAATATTCTTGCTGCTTTTGCATCCCAGACTTTGAAATGCCACAGCCAAAAGAAAGTATTAGCCTCATCCAGCAACGATGTGTTGAATGTCCTACAAGAGATATGAAAATAAGATAAGATGAGATAAAGCTGAATAGCCAGTGTGTTTCAAATGCCTCATTTGCACTACATGAGTCAGACCATGTTTGGTCTCAGTGGGAATGTCTGGTTTGACCTTAGAGAAAGAATGCATCCAGGCATTCACAGTTGACCTCTTTCACATATAGCACAATGATCTTTTTTTTTTTAATTGTCCAAGTCTTAATCTTGCAGGAACTATAAATATAAAATTCACATCCTATTAGTCTCAAACACGAGCTGCGGAGAGTAAAAAGAAAAAAAAAACAATGGTTTGCTGTGCTTGGAAAATTGTCCAGAACAATGCCGACACAAAATATTACATGAAGTCTTCGCACCACTTCATCAACTTATGCATACCCTGCAAACATGGCTGAAACAGCAACGTTATCTCTTGGGTGGTTCTGTATGATGTTAGGAACTGAACTGTAAATGGATGGATATTGTTTCCATGTATAATACAAGTTTTTGGTCCAGAGTGGGAGGTCTGGGGTTTGATCGCCCGTGGAGTTTTTACTCATTTTATTTGATTCTTATCAATAAACGTCTAATTCCTTAACACAAACTTTTTCAGAGCTATTTCTCAACCACAACTAGACGTCCATAAAACACCTCCAGGCAACAGTCATTCAACCTCAAAATATGTGCTGGGTAGTTTTCTGTTAGGAAGAAACACAAAAATTTGACAACCACATTAGCAACCCTATAAGACTGTACTGGCAGACATGTACTAAAACTACTGTTAGTGTCTGTACTTAACATCATCAAATTTGGGCACAGTAAACAGTACTAAAATTACCACACACCATATTAACAAATAAATAAAATGACTTATTACAGTTTCTTTGAAATGTCTGCAGATTTTTACAGTGTATTCACAAAGAACGCCTTTAAATTAATGAGTTACAGAAACATTAGCCATGGCTGGTGGTTCACTTCTGTTATTGCAATCGTATGACTGCCGGAACTTTAACCTCACAGCAAAGCTGCTTTTATACAAAAGAGAGAGTCTGCTGATAAAGTGGACTTTCTCTTCATTCTTCTGTCACAACACTGTCTTATTTCTACTGTATGTCTTGCCGTACTGTAACATTTGTGATTCATAAAACCTCCGTTTGGATGATTCATAACTCAATTCTTCATGTTCCATTCCACAGGCTCAGGCTGCACAGCAAGATTTATACGATGCCGTGGAGGTCTTTAACGTTTCTCCCTGAAGATGAATGTGAGGTTACTGGGCTCCCCCACAATGTTTCAAAAGTTTCCCAGATGACTACATGGCAGAGGTACTGCTGACAATTTGTACTATTTTGACTTTAACCAAGGAAATGGTTTCAGCTGAACTGAACCACATAAATCTCAAACACTGATCAAATCCAACAGTTCACTCAGCAGCCATGTTTGTGTTGTTAAACTGTGTTTCTCTCATGTTTATTTTAATGGAGGGTGAGCTAAAGTGCTATAACCTTACTTCAGGTCGGGTGATTTCACATGGAGCAGTCATTCATCAGCTAGGTTGTGGTGTAGCCCTCCAAGGCAGCAATGGTATCCATTGGGTTAACCAATCTGGACAGTGCTAATGTAGGCTGGAGATTGTTTCCATATGGGGTCCATTTCAAACAGAGTCACTTTGACTGGGTCTAAAAATCAGCTTCATTTCATAGTTTGACCACTTCAAGCAGGCAATGTGAAACAACTTTCGCACTAGCAGTCATAAACAAAACAGTCAACCTTTAACCTTAGCGTATAAATCATGGACAGGTAGCTGAAAATTCTCGAGAGAGAAGATTTTCACAATGTTAAGGTTTTAACCTACCTTACCGCTCACATTCAACACTGAATAATACATTACTTAAGAGAAATAGTATAAAATTATGACCGCTGTGTTCCATAAATCAATATAAAAATATTGATTTATGGAACACAAGTGACAAAATAAGGCAAACAGGGAAATTAAATTATAAAACTTAATCAGATTTTTTTACAAAAACATCAGACTGAGCTAAATAAGAATTAAGATACTTTGTATGAAATTAGGCAAAACTGCAGTTAATAGAATCGCAAATAACTCAGTCAGTCATTTCAACATGTTACATCTAAACTATGGTCAAACTGGAAATCATAACAAGTGCCATTGGGGTATGCCTTTATCTCCAAAACCAATACCTGATAAAATCATTTGAGTTATTTTGTATTCCTTCTGTCCAGATTTGTATGTTATGCACCTCTGTGTAAGACTTTAAAGCAAAACTGCATGGCCTCTCAGGTTGAGAGAAAGGAAACCTCTGCAGTACAAATGTGGAGTCATTTCAAGTGAGACTGAATGTTCCCTACACCTAACATTAACAGTAAAATGTACCATCTTTTATCTCTTTAAATAAAGTCAAGTACTCTCCCTCTTGTATCTGCATAATATGGCAAAGGCAGGATAAAGAAATGTGCCGCTTTTATATCATTGTAGTCTTTAGTTTGAAGGGGTTTTTTTGTACTTGCCAGAATAAGAGACTCATTCTCTGAATAGTAACAATTGCCTTTCACAAAGCTTTTCCCACTTCCTTTTTTCCTTTCCTCAAACACTTTTGTCACTTCCCACTCCTTCAGTCTTGAAATGAGCCTCTATCTACCCAACTTCTGTCACAGCAGACTCGGTGACCTCTCTGCTTTCTTTACTTGAAACAGCCAGGCTCTGTGATGTGGAGGCCTACAACTATATGCCTGGCTGCGCGGGATTGACCCTTGCAGCGGGCTGCCACAGCAAAGACGACATTTCACAGCTACAAAGCTCCTGCAGCATTTCTGGAATCGCTTCACAGGGTGACAGCTGATGGTGTGGGAGCTTCAACTGAAGGATGTGACCAGAGGTCCGACTTCATACGGTGCTAGGTCCCAGGTGTGCATCATTTCACAGACATAATGCATTCTATTATTTTCAGTTTCTCTTACGTGCATCCGTAGTGAATAAGCGCTTGACGTAAGTGCAGCAAAGAGCAGATACTGGAGTAAACTGAAGCTGTTAATGGAGAAATGTCAAACATGTACAACCAACAGCGGAAAGAACAGGAGTATAGTCAACTTTAGAACTACACACTTCAAATAGATTCATTGTTATTTAGCATCTCCTAGTGGAAATTAGATTCTTAGTGCCCATATGCATAGTGATGGAGTGACAGGCAGTCAGCAGTAGATTACCATAATTTGACTGCTGTTTTTTTTTTTCAGTACAAACTGAAGGATAATTTGAGAACATAATTTGCTACATTTGCTATACTTTTCTCATTGTCAAAAAAATCCTTTAAAAAACTCCAAGTGACAGTAAAAGTGATTACCATTATTAGTCTATGGAGCTGCTGTGGCTCCCAGATGTGTTTTCAATAGTTTTTAGACAAGAATAAAGCTCTACACCGCAACAAAATAACATAAATGTGGCTTTAGACACATAGCCGATACTTTGCAGAAGGATCAATTCATTCCTTTTGAACTTTTAATGGAATTTGTTGAGGAGAAAAACAGGAAAACCTTAGCAAATAAATAAGTTTAACCTTTAATGATATAAAAGAAATCTAAAAATAAGACAGATTCTAGTTGTGTGAAGGGTCCAAAATAAAAAATAAAAATAAAAAAAAAGACGACTGCTGAAGACCTAACCTCTTTGAGAAAGACAATTTGACTAAGGATTTGTAGTTAATGCAAAAGGACTGAACAAATATTTTACCAGTACAATTTTCAGCAGCAAAGACAGGAGGTGTGTAAAACAAATAAATGACTCAACAGACATCCAATTTCAATGCTTTATGCCAGAGCAGTAAAAATGACAACTGCTAGGCTCCTGTTATATTTAAATTTTACATGCGACTTACAAAGCCATGTTCTCCTGTGCCACTGCGCTGATTGCTAAATGAGAAAATTGTCATTCAATATTTCCAATCTTTGTTGAGCAGCTGAAAACACTGCGATTTGTGATTACAGTCATTGTTGTAATATTGATTCACGTACAGCAGCAGCAGCAGCAGCAGCAATTTCACTCATATGGAACCGTGGTCTGAAATACAGTTCTCAACAAAGGGCAAACAGTTACTGACAAAGCAATTTTCCACTCAAGGTCTCCATAATGCATTAAGTAAGGTTTAACTCAACCCAATAGATCAAGAGGTGGAAACCAAACTATATATTCACCGCCTGGATGTCTCCCATATGACAAGGCTGTAATTAGGCCTATAAATAAAAAGCCTGAACAACACTGTATGCATAGTCATGAACATATATTAGGTAAAACAGAAGCACCTATGAACCAACTGACTTTTGCTTTTAACTGCTTTGTTTTCTTTAAGAGTCTTTAGAAAATGGAAACATTTGTTATGAGTTACATTAAGCGAACTTACATGTCAAACACATTGCAATCGCCAATTTTAACAGTTTTTCTTTGGCTCTTTACTCCCAACACAACGGATTACAGACAAAATAACTACACTATAAGATATAGACCTGACCTTGTGCTAAAGCCGCTCTTATCCTCTTATTGTCTACATCGGCTGTGAATGAAACTTCTATTGTGACAGCAGTGCTGACAACAATAGATAATAATGAATGTTTGCCAGAACTCCAGTTCAATTCTCCAGTTTCCTGGAAATCTCCTGGAGGGAAATAAGCCATTCTTCCAAAAGGCATCCCATCATTTGGAGTTTTGATGATGGTTTTACAAGTGCTCTCTATAACTCTCCAGTGTGTGTGCGTGTGTGTGGTGTGTGTATAGACCTGGTGATTGTGAGGGCAGCAATATATGCCTCTTGCGTCCCGAGGATGGGAAATTTTCACCCTGGAATAGATCACCTACTTCAGGATTGCAATTCAAGGACAAAGGTGACCACCCAGAAAAACTTTGTATTGATTTGAAATGATGCCAGAAAACTAAAAGGTTTGAATCTTTACCCGTTTTTTCTTAAAGTAGAACGAATATTTGGGATTGGGTATAGTTATCCTTGAAGAGTAGTAGTATTTTACAAGTTGTCCATATAAAATAGTTAGCATACAAAGTGTAGAGCTTGAGAGAGTTCCCTCCCTGGCTTCTTTCTCTGCCTACCTGTGGACAACCAGAAATCCAAGTAATATTCATGTTACACTACTGCTCCTTGCACAATTAGGCAAGCATTATTCACTCAAGCCATTACCATGCAGTTCAAATAATTTTAAAAGGAGCTCCAAAACATCAATTTGACAGTTTTAAGTCCCCATGGGTTTAAATGGCACGCATTTTCTTTGTTCTACTGTAAACCACCAGTGTGCTGAAGTTGAGCCAAAAAAAAAAGAAAAAAAAGAAAAAAGCAAAACATCAGTCCTTACACACACAAACACACACAGGCATGTACATCACACAATTTCTGTGACTGATCTCTAAAACAAGCACTGGGTGAAATGTGTTGCCAATAGGCCACTTTCGACACATTTGGCCAGTGAAATGCAGATCATAGTCTGGACTGGTCCTTAATTCTTCCGGGCTTTATGGGTGCTGAGCGTGGTGGCAGGAATGGGAGGCGGCTGAGAACAATATGGTCAAGTCTTTCATCAGACATCTGTCATCTCATCTTCCATCTCATCCCCCTCTGTTTCACCTTCTGCCACACCTTCTTCTTCCTCTTCCTCCTCGGATGTCACATCCAATTCATCCATCTGGGAAATGCACTTTGGACACGAGCAGACAAACAGGTAGTTCTCCCTGTGAAGAAAGTGTCCCACTGGTCACATTGTTTGCACCTCTGATAAC